>APFE030624807.1:102606-133883 GCA_000404065.3 Pinus taeda | reverse complement strand
TCCCTTTTTGGGGGCGAGAACTGTCGGTACAGCACACGGGCTCAAACTTTCTCTGATTAACCCCTTATCCAATAGCTCTTGCACCTATTTTCTAATTTCTTCGTTATCTTTGGGGCTCATTCTATAAGCTGCCTTATTCGGTAAGCTGGCTCCTGGTATGAAATCAATATGGTGGCTAATGCTCCTCTTGGGAGGTAGCTTATTCGGCAAGTCATCTACCACTATATCTGCAAACTCCTCTAACATTTGCTGTATTTCTACAGGCAAATCTGTGATTTCTGTGTGCAACACAACTGTCCTAGTCCTCCTTACTAAAGCAAAATTCATTTCACTACTTTCAACCTGTTTCAAAAATTGTTTTCCGTTTACAAGTAACGCCTTTGGTTCATTTACTTCAACTGCCTCTTTCTCCTCTTTGATGGATACAAGGGTATGTTTAACCCCATCCTTTTCGAACTTATAACAATTCAACACCCCATCATGTATCACTTTCCTATCATATTGCCAAGGCCTGCCCAACAAAATGTGGCACACGTCCATTGGCATAATGTCGCAAACAATTCTATCCTTAGAACGCCCAATCTGGAATTCCACTTCACTCTGTTCATCCACCAGCAACTGGTGTCCTTTCTGTAACCACGACACTCGATATGGAGTGGGGTGTTTCAGACGTTTCAACCCCAACTTTTCAACCATCTCGACTGACACTAGATTGTCAGTACTCCCGCTATCAATTATCATTTTGTAGCACTTACCTTGTGCTTTACAAACTGTTCTGAACAGAGCCTTCCATTGTGTCTGTTCAATACTTTCAGCAACCGGTTTCACCAACACCTTATGCAATACTAGAGCTTCTCCTGTTTCTGGGGTATTTTTTGCCTCTTGAGGAGGTGTTGCTGCTTCCTCTGGCTGTGCCATATAGGCGCCTCTCTGTCCAGTAGGATCTGTCTCTCGACACTCAAAAGAGCGGTGCCCCCACTTGTGGCATCTATAACACTGGTATCTAGTTCCCCTTCTGCGACGAGTTCCTCTATCACGGTGAAATGATTTGCCACCTCTCATTCCATCTCCTTTCTCTGCTGTTCCCGAAGTCTTCGAACTGCTGGCTTCCTCGTTGTTGCTGGTAGTTCGGCCCCTACCATAGGATTGGCCTCTTCCTCTGTTAGACCCACGTCCTCTCCGGGCATTCTGTCTTCGGTTAAGCTTTTCTTCCGCTTTAACTGCACTCTGATATGCCTCCTCGGTATTGTTGGGAGACAAAATACTTATCTCGTCCAAAATTTCCATCCTCAGCCCATTCACATATCTGGCTGTCCTCTCTGTGGTGTCCTATGTATATCCTGCTCGTAAATTTACTCGGTAAAATTCCTCTGTATATTCCTTTACCGTCAGACCCCTTTGTCTCAAGTTCTGAGCTTGTCTATGCAGCGCAATCTGGTAATCTCTTGGTAGAAATCTGCCCTTCAATTTAGCTACCATCCTTGCCCAGGTCTTTATCAGAGGCTTGTTCAGCCTTTTCCTCTCATTCTGGACACTGTCCCACCACAGTGTGGCGTGTCCCTTCAACTTCGTTGCTGCAAACTTGACCCTACGGTCTTCACTAATTTCTTCGCATTTAAAGTAATTGTCCATCTCGCTAATCCAATCTAAAAATACATCAATCGATAAACTGCCATCATAAGTCGGTAACTCTGGTTTTGGTTTACTATTTGACAATAACACAGACTTCAACAATCTTACTTCTGGCGTGTCACCGTCATCTCCTCCTGCTGGTGCTCCCACTTCTTCATCACTCACGTCACCTAATTCCGGATCTCTCCTTCTGCCTGCCTCTACTGCTTCTAATCGAGCAGTAAGAACTCTAAGTTCTTCCCTCAACGCCTCATCTGCCATCCTTCGGGCACCTCTGCCTTGTCCTCGTCTGCCTATATCCATTTCTCTCAGACTTCTTCAGCTCAACTGCTCTGATACCACTCTGATGGGACCCAGCCCATGCTGTCGGGATTTAACGCTTTTAACCCGCCACTTGGATTCCTGCGTGTCCGCCTGTACTGTTGTTATTTCCCGCACCTGTCTTTGGTAGCTGAGAATTTTAATGTATGCAGTTAATGCTCCGTCCTTGCCTCGGTATCGTTGATATTCTAACCCTAACTTCACCTTCGCGATTATTCGGTCATTTGCTACTTCACTTGGAGGGTTTTTGGACCTCTGCGAAATGCGTTTGTCTGTGGTTTTATTGGATATCCCCTGGTGCTGTAATGTGATTCAATGGCGACGGATTGTCTTTACTCTGGTTCTGATTATGGCGGAGAACTCTTTGGTATATCTGTTTGGTTGTTTTTGTCAACACTGTGCCTGTGCGCGTCTCTGACTGTTCGTTGTGACTCTGGGTAAGTTCCGCTCGTTTACTGTTCTATTGGGAGGATTATGCATCCAAGTTCTGATACAGTCTTGTTTTGCTGGATTTAATCTGTGGTTTCATTCCTGGGTTCTGGTCTGATATCTGCTCCTTTTCTGTGTATGAAAATCATGCTTCTGTTCTGGTTCTTGTCTGTATTTTTGGTGACAAATTCGTGGTTCCAAAAACTGGTGCTGCTTCGCCATCCGAGCAGGTTGATGGCAACGCGTGGAAGACTGTTAGTTCAGGTATGCTCTCACTCCTTGATTCAATCTCTGGTTTTGTTTCATTCAGGGTCTAACCCGCATGTTCCTCTGGTCTTTTAGTTGGCTGTGGCGACTCTTGTTTCGGTTTGGCGGTCTCTCTTCTCATGGCTTCCAGGTAAACTCACATTACACTTCGCTTATTTGTCTTTTCAAGTTGTTTATGCTTCAGGTCGAGGGTTTCATACCCTGTATTCGGCAATCCCTAACATCTGTTAATGGTTTGGTTGCAGGTCTCTTGCTGGGACCTGGAGGACGCACGGTTTGGCCTTCAGCTACGTTCGACAATTCGAAAGTTCTTGGTAGGCCTGGAACCTTTGCATATGTGTTGTATCTGATAGGTCGTAGGTCAAGTCTGGTAATGTGTCTGCCTGTGTATTCTCGTATGAGATGTCACTTATCTATGACGCGGCTCTCCTGATTTTGGCTTCCGTTTAACAGTCCAACCCTTACGAGGGTTTCGTCGCCTGTGTGTTGGTTATCAAACCCTAACGAGGGTTTCGTCTCCTCATACTCTGTCTAGGATGTTGGGTTTATTCTGCTCTGGTTTCGATGGCGAGTTTCTATATGTGGAATGCTGTACTGGTTTTGAAAACGCTAATATATGTAACCCTTAAGGGCCTGTCACTGTTCGATTCCTTTTGGACTGTGCATTATTATGGGTACTGTACTATAACTGTGTTTTGAATGAAATATGAGAAGAGTTCTATTGTATGTACCTGTATATTCGATTTCTTGTGATGCTCTGCCGCTGCTATGTGGTTCTCGTACTGGTTATTAATTTGTTTGTTGATATTGAACTGTGGCCGCGATCTTTAAATTGTAATTCTGTCTGCTGGTCGACAGGGGTTTCGAACTTCACTTTGTTACACTTCGTTACAATTTAATTTACAGTAATATAAAATGATAATGCTCGTATGTGGGAGATTGTTCAACAACTTAGAAAGAAATAACAAATGATTGATGGACAGTTTCTGTAGGTACTTGAATGCTCTGTCTGTTTGATTATTAAGCTTTTCAATTCTTATTCTACTTGAAAACAAAGGACCCTTCTTTTACATTGTTATTTTGCTTTTATAGCCTCTTCGTACAGTTAAGGCTTGCAGTTTGTCCCTGCCTGTTACAAAAGCAGTTACGTGTTCTGTTCTTACTTTTAAATGTAACTGTTCAGATAATCAAAAGGTTTATAAAAGCAACCAATTGTTATTTTCCTAATTCCCATAACTACCCTTCACTTGGCAATAAAACCAATCCATAAACTTAACTGTAAAGAACTGGAAAGTAAATCTCCTAACTACCTCTGACCTGTAAAAATAAAAATAACAATAAAAGAAAAATTATTTCCAGCAGAATCCGACAATTTTGGTGTTTTGCTCATGAACCTGTTCGGGGTCTATCTGCTTCATCATTGGGAGCTGGATGCTCCTGCATCACGAGTTTAGCTTGGTGTGCAAAAAAACGTAGCAAAGAGAGTCTGTTATAGCTAAACATTATTGCAAGGAGGGCATTCAACATAGCAACTGTGAGGACGTGAGGCCAGTATGTTAGGAACCTTTTTGTAACTAACAAACATAAAAGAATATTCATAAAAAAGACTAAATAGATGGTGTACTCAAAATGATTTCGTACAATAAGGGTGAAAATTGGTATCATTTCAAAACTGTGCATGGAGTAAACTACTTTATAATGAATGATGTAAGAAATAAGACTATGTAAACTAAGTATAAAAAACATTGGCATATCCAAGGAGTATAGACTCACATAAATCTAGAACAGTATATAAAATAAATTACTAATCTATTAATAAACTAATATTCGAATTTCATGCATGTGAATTGATGTAAATCTAGAGATTATATACAAAGTATGTTGCTAGCTAAGCATGGTGACAACATTAAAGTAATTTATAACTAGACATACTATATTGATTTTAGCTTGTACAATGAAGATTGATACATACAACAATTAGTAAACTCAGAAGTAATCTTGAGGAAAGAAAAATATATTTCTTCACGTACTATTTAAAAAAAAGGCAATTCCATAACTAAATAAAATCCTACATTCTACTATATAAATGCCCTCAACCTGGACAGAGGGGAGCTATCTTGTTGATATGTCCTTATGCAACAGTCATATACAATAATAAATTCAGAAAATGTATATATATATATATATATATATATATATATCTATATATATATATATATATATATATATATATATAATTATTAGATATTAGAAATGGACATTAGTTTGTAATAGTCGTACCCAGTTCTGCTTAAACCATTATAGTCCCATATTACTAGAAATTATGTTAGGTTATACAGTGAAGAAGAGAACCCCAAGACCATGCCCTGCATATCTAGAGGAGAACTCTAAGATGTAAATAAAATGACACTTCATGTCTAACAAATGATCTGACACTAGCATTGAGAAACCACATTAGGTAATTACTATAGGAGAGTTCTCGCAGGAGATGAGCCAAAATAAAAAGAAGCTTGAATAGTGGCGTAATTTGTGCAACCATGACAAGCAATAACATTGAGGAATGACTGAGAACTGGTAGAAAACTTGACACTATAGATAATACAACAAATAAATGGAAGACAAAGAAGTGGAGAACTACTCCACAGGGGTTACCATGGTTCTATAGTACTGCTAAAGGAAAAAAACACATGTAGACCTCCTTAAGCTTATCATATGAAAATAAAAAGTGGAAAGATGTTACAGGTGTTAAGGAAAGATGAAAAACTAATCTAAAATTAGAGTTTGATAGATTTTTATGTTTACAAGAACCTCCCACTCAGTTTAAATACTTGAATTAGGTGTACGTCTTATGATTTTAACTGTTTAAGTGTTTTAGGTTCATTTGTTTTTGCTGATATTAAACACATATAACAACCATATAATGTAGCAAATAAACATCAACACATAACATGAAATTTAATCTAGGAGTTCACCCGAATATCGTGGGCTAAGTCTCCTTGAGCTTTTGTCATCTTGACTTGGCTCTTTGGGATTATGGAAAATTTTCTTTTACAATTCCACACTTAACTACAAAGGTTACTTAACTAAACCAATGGGCTTAGAATACAATTTATACCCTTTTCATGGCTGTCATCACTCTGCAAATAGATTTAAGCTCCCTTAGACTTGTTTCCGTCAATCAATGCTCTAAGCTACCCTGATCTTCTTGATGGTACTAAGTCCTTTATAATTCTTTAACTGACACTGAAACCTCATCTACTTTCTCCATTACATATTAGACACCAAAAATAGACTAATCATTTGCTTAAAAAGAGCACTAAATCCCCAAACTAGGCCTTCCTCCACAGTTGGCACTAGGCTCCCTGAAAGTTCCATGTAGCATCTCAGCCTTTAGAAGTCTTCAATTGATTTTAAAAATCCCTGCAATGGATTTAGAAGGCTCATTATAGTCAGGAATGACTGTTGTTTTGCTAAGAATGAGTATTGATAGCTCCTACAATTGGCTCCAACTAGTGGTGGCCCTAAGCACCAAAATCTCCCTAGATGAAAATCTCTATGAAGATGACTTCTTCAGCTTCTATGGACTATTCCATTGGCTTCAAAAGGATCCAATTAGCCTAGCTAGCCTCTTGTTTCACTCTCTCTGGTCGAAAACTGCTCCTAGAGTGCATTTAGTCAATATCCCCTAGGATACTCCGCAAAATTTGGTGAACTAAACTTACCTCCAGTTAAATATAGCATTTCCGCCTTTTTAGCCACTCTTCCAAGCTAACCATCAGAGGTAGATGTTATATTTACTATCTAGTGCACATATGGGCAATGTAACACCCGCGGTTAGGCTAAGTCCCCGTAGAACTAGTGGTCATGTTAATGTACAACTGTGTGGAGAGGCGCTGCAATCGGTGGTTACATCGTGAGACATGTGAACAGTTTTCAAGGGACCGTTGGCGGGTAAGACCAATGGCAGTCCTGACCCACAATCCTCCACCTATTATAACACAAATATGCAATGCAACCATTGTATGTTAAGAAACACCTCGGATGGAGGTGGTAGAGCGTTGTCTTGTCTTGCCCGATGTCGCAGGTTCGATTGTGCCAGACCCATACAAAATTTTACATAACCATTCCAGGGCCACGTGGTGGCCTTCGGGCTTGCCATGTGTAGGCACCTTATTTGTCCCCAAAAGGGAATATTTAAGGGAATATTCCAAAGAATATTCCTTGGAATATACTTTTCTTAATATTTCCAAAAACCAAGTTAATCTTGGTCAAATGTCCATAAATTACTATTCACTAGACTTTTCAAATTACAATAACTCCTTCATACCATGTCATTTTTTTGACCCATTCACAACACTGGAATTACGAAGATGAGATATATCCAATCGGTTAGGTTCGACACTCTTTCGAACACTTTGAAATTCGAGCCATCACTTAAGTCATTGATCAATATCTAATAAATCCTACCCATTAGGAATCTTTTGGACCCCAAAAGATTGATATACTAATCTGTATAGTAGATGAGAGTACAAAACCCTCTTCCTTTAGCCTCCATACACTTGCTTGGCATGGCTAGTGCCTTTGAACCAAAACTCAAAGGTAGTCGACACTTCCCTTCCTTGATGTGCTTGTCATCTTGTTAAGAATTGTCTTCCTTGAAGTTACTTAGAATTTCTGTTGAAAAGTTTATAGAAGGTAGCTAAACATCGCTTCCTTGATCATAAACCCAAGGTGGCTCAAAAAAATGTTAGATTACATCATAAATATATGCATACTTAACTAAATTTTCATATGTACCAATGAAAGTATGCTTTGTTGTGTTAAGAAGTCAAACCACTTGTTACCAAGCCACTTCTATGGCGACTTTTGCTGCTGCAAATCTTCTTCTGACATTTTGTCAAAAACAACATAATGTAGGAAACAACTTGATGAAATAAATTCACATCATGTGAATCATCATCATGTCTCTTACATATTGTGTACAAATGACCGAATAAATCACAAGCCAACAAAAACATACCTTTTCCAAACAACTGAATCTCGAAGTCAAGCATGTACAAAAAGAACTTGACGATTCTTTTTCAAAGTAGAAGGAATTCCACCTCTTGTGAAACACTTCATCATTATCTCCCTTTTTCATTCTTGGAGGAAAAATCAACTTTTCCAAGTCGATATGACATTTCATGCATGTTTAAACAAAGTAATCAACCATCAAGTCAATTACACATACATGTTCAAATACAATGAAATCATCAACATTCCTTTGTTCATACATACCATTCTCATGCATGTATTCCATTCTTCAACTTTCTCTAAAGCACAATCATAAGTACAAGATCCTCAATCATATGTAAATGTACGTACAAAGCTGAAGTGATCATAATTTTGCTGCAATAAAGTGAGTCACATACTCAACTTTTTCATTCACCTTTTTGGTAAAACCCTGCAACTTGCATTCCCTTGGCAAAGAAACATATCAAATCAAAAGACATGCAACTTTAATTGGATAAGAACTCTAACCATTTCTTACCAATCCACATGAAAGGCACTTCCTTTAGATTCACATCGACTTCAACATGTGAATCATCCTGAAACACATCAGTAATGGAAACTTGCTTTCCATTCTTGCCATTCTCTTTTTCCACCTTCAAATTGCGTGGAAGCCTTGTTGGATACAAAATCCAACACTTTTCAGCAATATGTCCTTGCTTATGGAAATAATTGCAACACATGTTCATCCTATTTACAACATAATTTTCCTTGTCCAATGGAACTTTGGCTTCATGCCTCCTTTTCTTCAAAAGATTCCTGTACATGGCCATTTTCTTCCAACATATAGGAACACTATGGTTAACCAAACCACAAAAGGAACATGCAATTTTTTTCCAATGCTTATGTGGAAATTTACCATGCTTAACATAATCAAAAGAAACGTGGTTGAAATCATATTTATACCTTTCCCTTTAACCTTTGTTACCTTCATGAGAAGGTGAATCGAATGAAGAAGTGGCTCCATTCGGAACACCATCAATCTCTTCAATGATTTTATAGCTTTCACAAATTCCTTGTTCGAGTGAATACTTATGAACACCTTCTTCTTGCAAAGTATGTTTCAAACAATTCCATTCCCCATGAATACAATATTTACAAACTTGAGGTAGTGAACCTAAAATGAAACTCCTTCAAGGAACTGTTTCAATTGCCTTTATGGCTGCTTTAGAACTTTGTCCATAAGATTGTCCATAGCCAAGAACCAAATACTTAGGCCTTTCCTCAACCATTATTGGCTCAACAATGCCTTGCACATGTTTTCCCAATCCTTTTCCTTGATAGCCCATTTTTGACATCAACTTGGACCCTATGCCTCTTGTATGTTTTTCTAAAGAACCAACATAGACATTCTTAGAGGAAAATGAAGAGAAACTAGGATTGTTTACCTCTTCTTCAAACTAATGCTTGACTAAGGCTTCTTTGGCAACAAGGAGCTATATCTCCAAGTCATGCATACTTTCTAGGTTCATATTTGCAATATGAAGTTGGATCTCCATTTCCTGCAACTTGTCAAAAAGCAACTACTTCTCTTCCTTCATGGAATTCAATTGCTCTCAAAGCTTTGTGCTCTTCTTTTCATCTTCGTACATTTGTTTCACCATATCCATCATGGTGAACAAGTCTTGCTTCATGTCTTCATCAGAGAATCTTGTGAAGGAGGAGGATTTTGAAAACTTGTAGAAGTTTTCATTATAAAAATGAACAAAATAACTTCAACAAAATTCACAAAGCTTTCAAAATCTATTGAATTTTTTTTTGAACTAAATGGCTGTAGAGTCGAACTCTTATTCAAGCAGCATTTTGAAAACATACCCTCTTCTACTTCAAGGGATGCGTTGAGGTATTTTGGGTAAGGTGAATGCCTTCAGTCCTTATTCCTTCTTTTCCTTTCCTGGACTTAGCTATCAATAGCTTTCCCTTCACCTTCACAAACTCAGGCAATAGTTAGTTTACAAACAGTCAAACAGTCAAATTCTTTATAGTGTTTAAACACCTTTCAAGTCAAACAAGAAACATATTGCTCTATCAATCAAGAAACTTTCTTTGATACCACCTGATATGAAATGAGGGTTTGATAACTTGTTATGCTTACAACAACCTCCAACTCAGTTTAACATATAACTGACCTAGATTATATATGACATTTGCGGAACTAAATACTTGAATCAGGTGTATGTATTTTCATTTTAACTGTATAAGTGCTTTAATTCCATTTGCTTTTTCTGATATTAAACACATGTAACAACCATATAATGCAGCAAATAAGCATCAACACATAACAACAAAATTAATCTAGGAGTTCACTTGAATATCGTGGGCTACGTCTCCTTGAGCTTTTGTCATCTTGACTTGGCTCTTTGGGATTATGTAAAAGTTTTTTTTACAAGTCCACTCTTAACTCCAAAAGTTACTGAACTGAACCAATGGGCTTAGAATACCATCTATATCCTTGTCATGGTTGTCATCACTCTGCAAATAGACCTAAGCTCCCTTAAACTTGTTTCTTTCAATCAGTTCTCTGAGCTACCCTAAGCTTCTTGATGGAATTAAATCCTTTAGAATTATTTATCTATCACTGAAACCTCATCTACTATCTCCAGCACATATTAGACACTGAAAATAGACTGATCATTTGCTCAAAAAGAGAACTACATCCCCAAACTAGGCCTTCCTCCATGGTTGGTACTAGGCTGCCTGAAACTTCCCTATAGCATCTCGGCCTTTAGAAGTCTTCAGATGCATCTAAAATTCCCTAAAATGGATTTATAAGGCTCATTACAGTTAGGAATGATTGTTGTTTCGCTAAGAACGAGTACTGGTAGCTCTTACAACTGCCTCCAACTCGTGGTCGCCCTGAGCTCCAAAATCTCCCTGGATGAAAATCTCTATGAAGATGACTTCTTCAACTTCTCTGGAATATTCCATTGGCTTTAGAAGGCTCCAATTAGCTTAGCTAGCCTATTGTTTCACTCTCTCTGGTCAAAAATGTCTCCTAGAGTGAATTTAGTCAATATCCCTTAGGGATACTCCACCAAATTTGGTGAACTGCACTTAACTCCAGTTAAATATAGCATTATTGCCATTTTAGCTGCTCCACCAAGCTAACTCTCAAAGGTAGCCATTACATTAACCATTTGGCGCTCATATGGGTGGCATAACCCCGACGGTTAGGCTAACTCCCTGTAGAACTGGTGGTCCTGTTAATGTGCAACTGTGTGGATAGGCATTGCAATCAGCTGTTACATCGCGAGACATGTGAACTATTTTTGGGGGACCACCGGCAGGTAAAAATGATAACGGTCCTAACTCCCAATCCTCTACCTATTATAACACAAATATGAAATGCAACCATTGTATGTTAGGAAAAACATCAGGCGGAGGTGGTATAGTGTTGTCCTGTCTCCTCGGAGGTCACGGGTTTAGTTCCACTGGACCTATACAAAATTTTACATAACCATTCTAGGGCCACGTGGTGGCCTAGAGGCTTGCCATGTGTCGACACGTGATTGATCCCCAAATGGGAATATTCCTTGGAATATATGTTTTTTAATATTTCCAAAATCCAAATTAATCTTGGTCAAATGTGCATAAATTGTGGTTTATTGGACTTTTCAAATTGTGATAACTCCTTCATACGGTGTAAGTTTTTTGAACCATTCATGGTGCCGGAATCAGGAAGAAGATATCTATCCAGTTGCTAAGGTTGGAAACTCTTTCTAACACTTTTAAATTTGATCTATCACTTAAGTCATTGATCAATATCTAGTAAAAATCTGAGTAAGTGTGCATATGCCATACAACACAACCCTGTAGCTGTAAACTTGCATCACATTTTGAGGGGTGATTGTGAATTTCACCCATGCCATAACCAAAGATTGAGGGTGGAAAGGGACTTGGTAAGGCAGCAACCCAAGTTAAGGGAAATTCCTTTGGCCAGGTAATGCTGGAGAATTGCATGAAAAATAAAAAGAATCAAGCCAAATAAAATCACCCAAACACAAACAACCATGATTGATCCAGGAGGATGCTGGTGGCCACCCACCTATCCCACTTGGACCTCAACAAATATCTTTGTCAGTTTTTCATTTTCTTTATTTGTAGCACAATTTACTATTTTCAACAGTTTTTTGGGTCATAATCTTCCAGAGCCGTTTTGAGGCCCTAAACAACAATTTTTGGGAAAAATCAAAGAAATATAGGACATTGACCAATGTTTCTCTTCCCAAAGTTATAGTCCTTAGATAGATCTTTCTAACGAGATATTGTGCACATCAAACGAAAATCGTAGGCCAAAGTTATGACCCCAGGAAGTTGATGTACGAATTTACCCAAACGGGGCCCACAACTTGGCACTTCATCTCCTAGGGTTAGGTTTTTGGATGTTTGGGGTTTTCCATTGTTTCTCAATAATAAATAGGCCTTCAGCCTCATTGTAACATAGTTCAGAGGCATGTAGCCACCACATCTCTTCTCAGAAAAAAGCTACCATCACCCTAGTTGGTTTATTTCCATTTCTGTTTGTAAGCATATTTCAGTATTTTACAGTAATGAAATGAAGTATTATTTTCACTACATCTCTGTGTATATGGTATTTATGTATTGTGTTGCATTCCTATTTATACCCAGATCAATGATACACTGGGGAACATATTTCTCATATATAGTCAGGTGATAAAAGCAAGTTTAGAGGTAGAGGTTGGACCAGTCATGCAACCCACCAACTACATTTTCTTCCTCGGTTCACACTATGTAGCAAATTACCTTACCAAAAAAGAGAAAAAAGGAGTACTAGAACTTGCCATGAGTCATTACAAGAAAATAAAATAAGTCAAGAAACCAATGGGAGACCCTTTTAAGCCAGCATTAAGCCTCAAAATGGCATATCTGATGTATAGAAGCGAACACTTGAAAACCCCACCCAAAACACCACAGCGATAACGACATCGATTTGTGTTCCTGTAATAGACAAGTAAGGAGTTAACGTAGACACCATGAAATAGCTTAAGAAACAAGATTGTATTAACAATAAGAGGCCTAGCATATTGACACAAATTAGCGAAGGCTTTTTCTTGACGTGGGTGTTGTCATGACAAAAATGGTCACTGGGAGCGCATTCTATCTCTAAAGGTGGATGTTTCACCTTGCTATTGCCCGGGATAATACATGGAAGGAAAATTTACCATGAGTAATGTCGAAAATAGAGGGAAAAGTTATTTGGATTTAAATAGGAATGCAACAAAATACAGAGATAACCATATACACAAAGATGCAGTGGAAATAATACTTCATTTCATTAATGGAAAATACTGAAATATGCTTACAACTAGAAACAGAAATGAACCATCTAGGGTGACAGTAGCTTATGCATGAGAAGAGATGTGGTGGCTACATGTCTGTGAGTGGAAAAGACGCTCCCCTTCCTCTGGATTTTCAGGCCCATTTTTCTAGATCTTGGCAGTGGCAACAGTGGCGCTGGGATCTGCATCAATGATCTGCTTCCCTTTGCCATTCCCCTTTTCAGGTTTTGGCTCAGGTTCGGAACATGCATCTGATTCAGAAGCCTTCAACTCGGCCACCACCGACTGCTTGGTTCGACACTCACTTGTGTTATGAGTGGGACTCTTGTGGAACTCACAACACTTTCCTACGTCCTTCTTCAGCTTTGTGGTGTTGTTCTTTTCTTGCAGCTTCGACGGGTTGTGTTGGGTCACCCCACCTTGGCTTTGTCCTTTGGGCTTTGTATTTGCAGATCTAGAGTCTTGCTTCTTCTGTTTGAACTTTTGCTCGATTTTGACAGTGTATCAGTATGCTGTGCCGAGTGAGGACATGTTCAAGAACTCCATCTCTTCCTGGATGTATCTGTGCAGGCAACCACAGTATTTGAGTACCAGATGCAGCTCATAATCTTTGATACCCAACTATGTGCGAAGGGTATGAAAAATGTTTGTGAACTCTGGCACATCTTGGTCTCGTCCCTGCCGCAGTGTGGTCCATTTGATGTATTTTTCCTCATAGCTTTTGATGGGGTAGTACTTCTCCTTGATGGCATCCCAAAAGTCATTCCAAGTGGGTTTGGTTGAAAATAGTGAGCCTGTACTTTCATCCTTCTACTCGCAGTAGGTTTCCCACCAGTCCTTGACGTGGGGGGTTTCTTTGAGAAGAGCGAAACAATCTTTTCTCGAGTTGAAAATTCATGAACAGAAAAATAACCCTCTAGCATATTTAACCATTTATCTACGGCATCTACGTCTATCTAACCCTCGAATATGGGGATTTCAAAATTAACTTGTACCTTAAAGGGTGTGGCGTTTGTAGAGTAGCTGCTGGAAGCCAATGGGTCACTTTTCAGTAGTGTTGAAGGATCTGCACAAAGTTGTCCATCATTGCGTTCCTTTGTCGCTCGAGGGCTTCTTTCAGCAAGATTTTGATAGGATCTCATGCCCCCTCGTCTTTCTTCTCATTCGCGATGGGAGGCCATCGGGATTTGCGAGGCTGGTCTTGCAAAGGTTTGCCTAGTTCAAGCCCTAACCCTTTATAGCCCGACCTCATTGGGGACATGCAAAGAAAAGCATAGAAAGAGCATACTACTCTGATACCACTTTCACTAATGGAAAATACTGAAATATGCTTACAACCAGAAATGGAAATGAACCAGCTAGGGCGATGGTAGCGTATCCCTGAGAAGAGATGTGGTGGCTACATGCCTCTGAACTATGTTACAATGAGGCTCAAAGGCCTATTTATTGTTGAGAAAGAATGGAAAACCCTTCACATCCCAAAACCTAACCCTAGAAGATGAAACGTCAAATTGTGGGCACCGTTTGGGTAAATTGGTACATCAATTTCCCAGGGTCATAATTTTGGCATACGATCTCCGTTTGACGTGTACGATAGCTCGTTAGAAAGATCTATCCGAGAGATATCATGTTGGGAAGGGAAACATTGGTCCATTAGGGCCTCAAGATGGCTCCAGAAGATCAGGACTTGAAAAAACTGCTAAAAATAGTAAATTGTGCTACAATTACAGAAACTGAAAAACTGAAAGAGACAGTTGTAGGGGTCCAAATGGGATAGGTGGGTCGCCACCAACATCCACTTGGATAAAAAAGTAGCATAAAAAAGAACTCTAGAGTTTAAAAAGAAACCCATGGATTAATGGGGTATGTTACTTAGAGGGGAAAAATGGTCTGAACTTCCGTAGCACACATAGAGAACAAGGTGCCGAGGCAAAGCTGGAGGCGAAGCCTCGCTACCGCTAGAAGGAAGAGCCATAGAAAAAAAGAGAGAAATGAGCGACAACTAAGGTTAGGAAGGTCTTAGGGTTGAGAGCTCAAATTATGGCCATTAAAACCACCATTCCATCTCATGTTTCCACACCTCCCAACATCGCCAATGAGTGAGACCCATGTGATTGTTTCCATGGGGAGGAAAATGCACAGTGAGAGTGACTTCCAACGTAGGGTGTAGGGACTGGGTAATATAATGTGAATTGAGGTCTTAAAAGGAAGATCTTAGATTATATTAGTGGAGTACTATAGTGGGCAAGATTTAGGTTATACAGCCATCTCCAACCATTAAAGCCTAGTAAATTCCCATGTGCACCTAACCAATACACTCTTAAGAAAAAAAATATTTATACACTGCAATTCCTAGCAGTGGTAATTGATCAAAAGAGGGATGGTGTGTCGAAAATCTTAGAAAAATGGAGGGGTTTTTTACATGACCTAATAACCATAAGGTAAGATTTTTTCTTTTGTTTAAGGATGGGGTATGTTACATTTGGTATCAGATCCCAACAACACCACTAGGCCCAAGGAATGTCATAGATATTGAAAGAACAATAGTAGAATTTTGTAGAATAAGGTACTAATGGAGTTATATGAGATATACTAAAATTGAATTTTGTTTAATTACAAGGTACAAGAGTGATCAGAATTCAACCATATAATGGTGGATGAAGTTCGAGCTAGCACTAGAAGTGCATATTTGTATATCGAACTAGGAGATGGGGCCACCCCAGAAAACTCCCAAATTTTGGACGTCATTAGGAATTTGCAGCAAGAACTGGTGCAATTAATAAGCAACTATGAACAATTTCTAAAAGTCAGTGAAGAACAAGAGGGAATGATCAAAGAGCTGCTGAAAAAAATATAGCCATAAGACAGTGGAATATGAAATGGAAAAAACTGGAGAAAGGGGCATTGAGTTTGAACCACCTAAAAGTGGGGTGCAGTCTAATAGGACATATCCCCTAAGTCAGAAGAAAAAGAAGAAAACTGAATTGGATGGATAACTTCAAAATTTTAAACCCCCTACTTTTGATGAGGAAAGGGTAAAAGATGTTGAGTCATGGTTACTGAATATGACTAAATATTTTCAGGTATACGAGTACTTGAGAAATTTGAAGGCCAAAATGTCCATTTATTAGCTGTAGGGTAAGGTGACTCTCTAGTGGGAGGAGGATAAAGGGGTGCATCTACTTAAGGAAAGGACCATATCATGGGAAGATTTTTCGAGGCGGTTCAAAAATAAATATTTGACTAAATAGTATTATCATGACCATGTCAAAGAATTCGATGAAATTAGGTTGGGGTAGTTCTTGATGAATGAATTTGTGGCAGAATTCACAAATTTATTGCGATATGTACCCTACATTAATGAAGAAAATGTTAAGTTATAATGGTTCGTGAACTGCCTACCTACATTGTACAAAGAGTGGATTGAAATTAAAATCTGAAGATAATGGAAGAAGTTTTCCGAAAATCTAGTCTCTATTACCAGTAGTTCAAGAACAAGGGAGAAAACTCTAAATATTTTGCCAAAAAAGGACATAATTAAATATGTCATTCACGCAAAATGGAAAAACCAGTATATCTATTTTTTTTTGAAGGTTCACCAATGGAAAAATTTTAGCAAGGGAAATACGAACCAGACGATAGAGTCTCAGGAAGGATCAAATATCATGAACCTAGACAAGAAGAAGAATAGTGGGGGAAAATAAATGGAACCCCTAAAATTATGGGGATGTGGTGAGCCTCATCTGTTGAGAGATTGTCCTTACAATCCCAGATCTGTGCACAATCTTCAAACTATACATGAAGCTACCATTGTGAATGACATTACCTAGAATATTCCTAGGATAATCACTGCCTTAGAGGATAGACAAGCAGAGCATCAATCAACTATGATCAAAATTGAAGGTGCTCTCTCCAACCAACATGTTTCTGTTTTATTGATACTGGGGCTAGTTTAAGCTATATTGGACCTCAAATGGTGGAAAAATGTTCTCGTAAAAATGAGAAATACAAAATAGCATGGTTGGTGTGACTAGAAACTGGTTCCAAGAGAAGAGTGACCGGCTAAGTAAGACAATTTCCCCTAGATCTAAATGGTTATTTGACCATAATAAATCTAAATGTTCTTCGCTTAGGGTCTTATGTCATACTAATAAGTATGGATTGGCTTGAGAATAATGGAGCAATAATAAATTTCTTGAAAAAGATAGTGAGTTGTGTGGGTCCACAAGGACAAAGAAATATTATTCAAGGGGTGCTCAAGCCCATAACTGTATGACAAATTTCCACTATGCAAATGAAAAAGAGTGCACAGAAATGATATTAATTATTTTGTATTCATGTGGAAGAAGGTAACCGATAGAGACAAGAACCAACCTTAGATACTTTACCCATCATCAAGGATTTTCGAGATGTCTTTCTAGAGGAGGTTCCTAGCTTACCACCATACATGGACACAAAATTCACCATCAATTTGGTACCCGAGGCAACCTCAGTATCTAGAGAACCCTACCAGATGATCCCGCATGAGTTGCTGGAACTGAAAATGCAGTTGTAGGAACTATTGGATAAAGGCTACATCAGGCCATGTGTGTCACCCTGGGGGGCACCGGTATTATTTTCTAAGAAAAAGGATGGCACATTCAGAATGTTCATTGACTACCGACAACTGAAAATGTGAACTATAAAAAACAAGTACCCATTGCCCTGTATTAACGATTTATTTGATCAAGTAAGAGTGGGAAACCATATTTTAACAGATTTACTTGAGAACAAGCTACCATCAACTGAGAATAAGGTAGGAGGATGTCCACAAGACAATGTTTACGACCAAATATGAACACTATGAGTTTTTTGGTATTACCATTCAGCCTTACTAATGCCCCAACAACTATTATGTTCTTGATGAATAATATACTCAACAAATTTCTAGATAGATTTGTGCAAGTATTCATTGATGATATCTTAATATATTCCAAGAATGAGGATGGGAATAAGAAACTCCTAAAGTTGATGCTTCAAACATTAAGAGAAAATCACCTGTATTGCAAATATAGCAAATGTGAATTCTACAAACCCAAAATACAATACTTGGGTCACATTATTTCTAAGGAAAGATTGGAAGTTGACTCAGAGAAGTTGAAGGCCATGGTAAACTAGCCTTTACCAAAGGTTGTATCTATTGTCTAGTATTTTATGGGGCTAGTAGGGTATTACCTCTAGTTCGTTGAAGGGTTTTCTAAAATAGTTCATCCCATTACATCCTTACAACAGAAAGGGGTAAAATATGAATGGATTGTAGAATGCCAACAAAGTTTTGATAAGCTTAAGCAATTACTTACAACAGATCCCATCTGGAAACTTGCATATCCAAATGAGGAGTTCACAACTTGCACTGATGCTAGTATGGAAGTATTAGGGGTAGTGTTGTTGCAAGTTAATTCTATAATTTCTTATGAATCTATGAAGTTAAAGGCCCATGAATGAAATTATGCAGTATATGATATAGAGTTACCCACACTTATACATGCCTCAAAAATGTGGAGACATTATTTTTTAGGTAAGAAATTCATTCTAACAATAGATCATATTAGCCTTAAATACCTTTTCAGTCAACCATACTTAAACGATAGGCAAGCCAAGTGGATGGCCTTTCTTAGAAAGTTTGAATTTGATATCAAGCACATAAAGGGAAAGAAAACAAGATAGAAGAAACCATGAATAGACATGCCCATAATCTAATGGAGGTGGTTGTTAGCAGCATTAACACTCATTTTCTAGAGAAAATTAGAAATTTCATTCCTGGATTGAAAATATTTGGAATTCCAACGGAAATTACAACAATGTGATATTCCCGACTATACTGAAAATGCTGAGAAATTCTTGATGTATTAGAACAAATTATATATTCAGGTTGTCAATAAATTAAAACAACTGATATTTTATGAATATCATAAAACTCCCTATGTTGGGCACCAAGGTTATCATAAAATGGTTACTGGATTAAGAAAACAAATCAGACCAAAGCTAGACTAAGTTGTAACAAAAAAGCTAGGTCTAAGGTGTAACAATGAAATTAAATAATTTATTATTAAATAAAAAGGATAATTTGATCACTTGGAAAATGATACACCAAGAGATGAGAGTCTTTCCAAATGAAATCCTATTGGATAATGGTAATGGATAATTATTTTATGATAAGACTTCTAGATAAAATTCTAGATAAGCTTAATGGAATGGAAGATAAATATCCATTAATTTGCTTAGTTGGAGAAAGATTCTAAGTTTAGGAAAAACATAAAAGCCTTGGAGTAGAGAAATGAATGCTTTTATGGGAAAATCCTTGCAGGAGAGAAAGGCATGCTTTTATGGGGAAAAGCCTCATGGGAGAGAAAAGCGTGCTCTTCTGAGAAACGCCTAGGAAAATGGAAAAAAAGATCCACAATAGGGGGAACCTGCTAAAGGAAACCATATCATGAAAGAGGGAAGTAAATACCCATTGAAGAGATCAACAAGATGTAGTTGATTGATGGGCAAGAAATCTCAGCTCAGGGGTGAACTGGAGGACGTAATTTCTAGGTTGGGTGGCGATGCCTGATTTTCCAAGTGACATTCTTTCAACTAATCTTCTTTGATTCAATTTCATAGGATGTTTTGTATGTTGAATCCTTACTCTTTATGTTTTTGAATATTTAAGAATATGAGTATAATTGCTTGTGATATCCTTGTTTATAAGATGATTGAATACTTATGCATGTGACAACTACTGAATATACATTTAATCGAAGTTAAATTTAGTGATTTGAGCATAGTAGGTGGTTTTTAGTATTGGTTCAAGGAGGTATGTAGAAAATGGTATTGGAGATCTAAGTTCAAATATTGTAGCCTACGGGCCAACCCACATCTATAAGATTTCTTGTTTACTTGAAAATTGGTAATATGATTATGGTATAGAATAAATGTTATGTGGGTTTTATGTGTAGATGTGCATAACTGTTAATAATGGCTATGCATGCAACCCATTAAAGTAAACGAGGGAACATTAATGTATTCAATGAAGCACTTGAATGATAACTTAGATTTATAGGTACCCTGGCGTAGATGATTATTGCCACCATGGTAATCACAAATATTACCTTATATCCAGAACCGTGTTTAGGGTAAATAGAGAGATTTCAAGGGTATGGTAAAGGTTACCAGATTGGCCTTACTGTGAACCTACTTGAGCATGCTATTATTCCATTTAATTATTAGGATATTAGACTCATAATGAATATGAGGGAAGATGGTTGGGTGAAAACAACTATTGACTTATAATAGAGACATGATTCATGCATGTATTTACTCCAGAAATGATAAAAATAAACTAAAAATCTGCTGGCTCAAACCCAAGAAGGAATTTCAAGGGCACGAGCACCTTGTATATTAAGAATCACTGCACATAATACTAACCTATGGAGGCTAGGATCTGTTACAAATATTTATAATATAAATCATCCTTTCTTACTAAATCTTTTAACTAATAGTGAGAAAATTCAACCTTTGAGAAAATTCAACCTTTTAAATCTTGTCAGCTAATTTCGAGTTTTAAGAATAATGAAGATCGTGTTCCTCCCTGTAGCCTCGACAGCACACACTGGTTTAAGTAACTGGATCAAGAGTATTAACAAGTAAAAAGTAATTTACAATCTGAATGGCCCATATATACCATTGGATATCTTTGGGGTCTACAAAGCCTTAAACATAATTGGTGAATAGAGCATTTGGACACTGTTGCAAACGATTTGGTTAGATGGATATAAAGATCATGCTTGAAAATGATGTTGAAGTAGGTGATATACAAACGAATAAGTTTCGTGCATAAGGAAGTATTCACAATATTTCATGTATGCCTACATTGTATTATTTGGTAAGCATGTCTAGGTGACTCTAGATTCGGAAAACCATGAAATAGTATGTTGGTAATATACAATATGTTTATAATGTATAGGAGAAATGAAATCATTTATCAGTGGAGGTTTCAACCAAATATTATCCGATTGAATATATGTTTAGCAAAAATAAATAAAAATCAATGTTGTGTATGTGACACGATCCGTGGAAATTCTTCAACATAGTTGACGCTGAAATCATAATCTTTTATATAAAGGGTGGCAAGATTTTTGGAACCATGCAATATGATTTGAATTTTAGCAATGATTGGATGAAAATCAAATCAACAGTCACTTCTGTCTATTGTGCTTATTGGCTCAGAGAGGTGTCATTCCACACCAGTTCGATTAGCTGAGGAATCATGTCACTCCACCACAGACATCCATGGAACTGGGGTTACCAACCTATTTTTCTATTTGATAGACATTAGAATCTTCTTTGACCATTGTCTCTTCGCCAATTTCCCTTGAACTAAAGTATTGATGGTCATATGGCTCCAGAATCTTATAAAAACCTTGCGCCATTGAGCTCTATGGAACGCTATGTTATGATTGCTTTAGGGAGTGCGTTTTATGGGTAAAATTAAAATGAAAATTTTCTCTTTCCAACATGGTTAACGGGGAAAATACCATCTATGACTATTGTTTCCATTTCGATACAAAAATTTGCTCCTTTTTCTTTCCGTATCTCTAAACCTACCAACTAAGGAATTTATGATTTGAAGAGAAGTTACATCCTGGGAAATATCTACCTCTCAAAAGAATTCAAATGGGATAATGTTTACCCATATTTTCACGTTGACAACTTATTCTTTCCTTGGTGTTGTGAATCTGAACCCATAGGCTATGCGTGCTCTAGATTGATACGATCGGTTAACCCAATTGATCGATTGGTAGTTTTGTTGGTGAAATAACAAGCTGCCTATATCTATTATGCTAATCGATCTGAGTTCATTGACATCGGGTTTTACCATATTTTGTGAGGAAACCATTCGCAGTATCTCTTCAGTTAGATAATCCATTCGAGTTCTTCAACAGATGAGTGTGTTTCACTGGGAATAGAGATGGACTGTGTTCGCTAGTTTATATGTACCAATACTGGATATTTCGGGGAAGTACTTAGCTGGAGAAAGTTGTGTAGTCCACTTCGAAATTTACCAGGGAAACTATATGGAAAAGAAGAGTCAACGGATAAATTAAATTTTAGGATCAAACCGTAATAGAAAAAAAAAAGACACTCTGTTTCGTTTGTTGATCTAAGAATGGCTAGCTAACAACGTTGGGTGGATTCAATTTTATTCGTTGATTGGGGTTATTGAGAATAGTTTCGTGGGCAGTCAATCTAGCACATGCCCGATCAACCATGATAGTACAGGGGAAGGAGGCCAACATAACTCATATTTTGGACTATTCAACAATTCAGGTGGAACTTGACAGAGAAAAGGTTTGACCATCCTGACAACTTGCAAACAGAAGGGTGTTATTTGGAATTAAGGTATTTTGAATGAGCATAGCCATTGCTTTCCCAATGAGGTGATGACGTAAATCAATGTGTTGGAAACATGGTCACCAAAATTATGTGTTAAAATGTGCATAAATGAACTACATAGAGACAAGTAGAGTATTGGTAATAATTAATGGGTTATCGATGCCAGGGGATTTATATCATAAATACTTTAGATAGGCTGTTGATATCTGAGGAGAGACAGATGAATAAACTGCTCCAGAAATTAGTTTCGACCATATTATTGACAATTATATTACGAATGCTAGCCTTGTGGTGCTCACAAAGTATAGTAGTAAAAGGCATAATGGTGGACGAATTATAGGGCATGGTGGAGAATGATGACCCTCGTAGGCATGATTTGGTCAGCATATGAGGATCTCATTGACATGGTTAACAAGGATTGGTTGAATCTTTAAGTGATGATGTTGCTTCACCAATATGGAAAACACAAGGGAGACACATGTAACATTCCCTTATCTAGTTGGGCTTGGTCGGTTGTGAAAAAATCCAGATTCATCATATACTAATAAGGCTCGAAGAAAAGATCAAGAATTTGTCTCTGATTTGGAAGGTCCTTTCTCTAGACATCTTGAGTCGAAATGAACTGAAAGTTTATTAAGTTAAAGGATTCTAGTTAAAGTGTAAGGTTATGTATTTACTAAGTCAACCTAAATGCAACAATGACTTCAGAAAATTTATTACTCGTATCTTTCTTATGCATTGGTATATGTCAAGTGAATTTTGATAAAAACGGGAGTCAATAAGTCAATGGAAATTCAATGATAGATAATGGGAGAAATATTGAATTATTATGAGGAAACAGGAAATAAACTTAGATAAAATAATTTCCTTCTTATTTAGATAAACTTATATGTATAAAAAAAATAAAAATAAAGAGGTTTGTCTAGAAGAGGTATTATCCATCCATCCATCCATTGAAATATTTTTAGAACTAGTTATCTAAATAATTTTAGGATGCATGTGTTGTACTATTCAATTCAGTTCAACATGTATTGTATTGTTCAATTCAAGCAAGTAGGATTTTGTAAAAGCTGAAATACAAATTAATTTTGTCGTTATTCTTTTCTCTTCAATTACAAAGAAATGGATGGTGTTGTTTCAGTATTTGAGAATAGGAGGATGGTTCTCCACACTATTCGATCATGGGATTTCATAGGCTTTCCCTTATCTAACAAAAGAAAGCTATAGTATGGAAGTAATGTTATCATTGGAAGGATAGATACAGGTAATTCAATTAATAGGTGAAGTAACAAAAGTTTCCTAAAACCATTAATTTGTATATTGGGGCTACAATGAACTTTAGCTGATGTAAGAAACAATTTTTGTGCATATAGGAATATGGCCTAAGTCAGAAAGCTTCAATGGTACGGGGTTGGGTCCTGTTTTCCCTCAAAATGGAAAGGAACATGAGAAACTACTTCATCCAATGTCACAAGCAACAGGTAATTATATTATTATTTTTGGATATACAATACAATTGTTTAAAAAAAAAAATCACGTAATATAATTTTTTTCTCTAATGGTTAATGAATGTTGATAGAACCATGTAAGTAAAAAAACTTAACTATGAACATTTCTTTAAATATTTTCTAGAATTTTTCCAGGTTAGACAACAACCATTGAAGTGGCATGATGAATCCAAAAACTTTCCTTCTCTAGTTTGAAATATTATCTACTTTGAAAGGAACTTTTACCTATTTTGATGTAAGAGCTTGCATAACCATTTCAAGACCAATATATAGAGCTCACACTTTTCCCTCTACCTCGATCTACCTGAAAGATGTAATAATAGCAAGTGCTCTTTCTGTAGACCATGGCCAACATGAGGAAAAATCAAAAAATAAAATTATATAGATGGAATCTATATAAATCGCAGGAATGAAGTTCATGACATTCTATCAACATTAGCATAAATTGATGGTTAATTAATTTATTTCCATCCTACAACATATTTTGAAGGTTTTCCTTATTTATATCTATTCATGAAGATTTCCATGAAATAATGTTAAGCTCATGATAGACAAGATATTAGACAATGTGTTTTGCTTATTTATACTTTTCTTTCAATTTAATATTTCTGTGTTGATTAGTGCATCTACATGTAATGATGAAATCTATTTTGGATGTGGTTTTGCCACTGGTTGAACTGCTTAATTAACCCTTATTGGGTAAATGGTCCAAATATACACTATTGAAGGAAGCTAAACTTAGTCAGGTGATTAGTCTAATATTCAATAGCAGCATGCATGATTAATAGGTTTGTAATCTACATGTTTATTTTTGAATAAAGAAATATCCGAATAATTGTAACTAAGATATGCAAGAGGCACAAATTTTATTTCCAATCTAGACTGATTTGGGGTCAGAGTTGTAAAGTGTATGCACACATGTAATGCAACTCATTGTATACAGGTTGGAGAAGACATCATACATTAATAATTTTATGACTCTAATAAGTAGGCCAATGGGGTTGGCACACACAAGTACATCTGGTAAATACATAATGGGAATGTAAAAGAAGCTCCTAGTGCTTCTCAACTAATAGCAGAAAGACAATATTAGGCTCAAGGGCACACTCTCAAGTTCACTCAAATTCCAATGTGTCAACTTAAAGCATGCAATCTCAAACTCCACAACCTTGATTTGCATCTCAATCCAGATATAGATGGGTTTATGTTAGTAATATCTCACAAATAGGGACCTTTCAAAATCCACAACAAGAAAAATATGCTTCAAGTAGAGTGATTGTAGATCTTATGAATATACTTCTTCTGGAAATTGATAAGCTTAAAAGGATCTGTATGCTTCTACTATATATAGGCATTGTACATGTTTTATGTGAACTGAAATTACAAACAAATTATATATGGTGGTACTCGATGCATTCGGCGATAGAATTACAGAAATTTAGAGCAACCTAATGACTTACAAGAATTGTACACTAGATTTGGAACATTACTTTTACGAATTAATTAACAAATTTTTGGCAAAACCAAAGGCATTAATACAACTTATGATGGTCTAAGGATCTTATGCTACTAGTAAAATAATGCATGCATCAAGTAATGTGTAACATATAAAGGGTGTAGGTGATCAAGAAAGAGGATAACAAACCATGCAACAACTTGTTGTTAAATAAATAGGATGCTTCAACCATATTGGATGGCTAGGTGATATTGGTAATCGCGATTGTGGTGCACAAAGGAAATTGGTTTCAACAAAATGATATCTAGCAATCTATTCAAATTAATGCACAATCGTACAATCTGGGATGCATATTTTGTACCACTATTTCCTACCAACCAATATTGGGATGTTTACCTATCAGAGTTCATTAATAATGTTGCCTGGTTGTGAATGTGACAACATAACAATTGTTTCATCAACTACTCTGAAATTTATTCCAATAAATGAATTATATTCTAACAGGTCATGATCTACTGTTATGGTGGGGTGGAAACATGTAAATGACGTAGGCTCACACCCTAGTACACAGTGCCTAAAAACTTATAGGGTGTGTAATTGAGAACAATGTAACCTTCACTTATGATTCATGTATAGAGTATGTACATACATATTAAATATTTGATAATTTCGTGGCCCAATCAAGCGTGGAGTAGGGTTAGAAAGATAAAACATGAATTCATGATATGAAACCATTGCAAGGGGATGAAATCATCTGGAATAGCTCAACTATGGGGAGATACCTTTGAATACCAATCAATTATTTTCATCGCGAAGACAAGGTAAAGGTTGTTAATAAACATCAAATATAACATGGAAGTCCATATTAGACTAATTATCTTAGTCAATAGACTACTTTATGATGGGGCATAGGTCATATTCCAGTGTTATTAAGACCTTCTAGTGAAAGAGTCAATCCCAAAACCCAATGTTATTGGTATTGTGAGGATGTATTATGCATGATTACCTCTTTGTTATCATTTTCTCTCATTGACGAAATTTTCTTGCAACCATAAGGTATATGAAAAGGATTAGCTCAATAAAATCACTTAAATACTTTCACATCAATTATTCGATTGTAGAAGTTGGACAGGTCCATTAATGATGTATTCTCCAATTGACAAATTGAGCATCATTTGATTGGAATTACTTGAAAGTGGTTTGAATAAATAATTAAAGGAATTTTTGGCATTGACTTGTTGTTATGCTAATAATAGTAACATTGTTTGAAAACATGGGGATAATGTACATGTCATGCATATGATGTTATGGACATTATCTATTGTGTACATGTTGTACAGGTGATACTGTGTACATGTGGTTCATATGGTACTGGTGTCGATGCCGCTATTGCATGATCTTGGATGATGTGTATATTTATATTTGAGTGATGGACACTATGTGTATGTGCACATGGTTTAGGAGAAGGAACTGGGTTGTTGTCTAGTGTGGCAACCGATCCAAATTGTGTACAAAATAAAGACAAAGGTAGAAGCTAATGATTGATTAAAGAATAAGTATCAGTACTTTATTTCAATTTTAATATGCATGTGATTTATGATTCTGGTCTATGATGATTACATGTGATTTATGATTTTGATGGTTATCTTTTGAGCTAACCTAATATGATATTTTTATTCATGTTAAGTTGGTCAAATATGCTAATTTGAATTTTTGTGACTAATGCAGGGAGACTGTAGGAAGCAAGTGTTTGACAAGAACATTAATGCATTGGAAGAACATGCATTTCCTTCTATTATTTAAATAATTTGAAATTAAAAATGAGGAATCGTAGTTAAATGGAGGGCAACATTAACCCGTAGTTACTCAAATAGTAGTATTGTGATATTTAGTTATGACATTAGTTGTGGCAAACAACATTGAGCTTTTTAGGGCATCTTAAGTCTCTCACAAAATTGATTGAAACAAATGTTACACATAGGAATTGAAGGATTTGCTACTAGTACTCCTTTGTAACCTATATGTCAGAATATCTTATTCATGTGGCAAGGCCATGAGAACCTATAATTTCATTAACAACTACATATGAACGAGGAAATAAATTATAGTATGCAGTAATACATTGAGGACAATTTAAATTGAAGGGGGCGATTATGTACACTACTCTGTTGTATTTAACACTTCGTTGATATCATGCCAGACCAAAGCTAGACTGAGTTCTAACAGAAAATCTAAGTATGAGGTGTAACAATGAAAGTAAATAATTTATTATTAAATAAATAAAGATACTTTAATCTCTTGGAAAACAAGACACCAAGAGATGAGAGATTCTTTCCAAATTGAATCCCATTGGTGAATGGGAATGGGTAATTCTTTCATGATAAGACTTCTAGATCAAATTCTAGATAAGCATATATGGAATGGGAGATAAATATTCATTAGGTTTATTAGCCTGAGAAATATGCTAAGTTTAGGAAAAACATAAAAGCCTTGTAGGAGATAAAGGAAATATTCTATGGGAAAAGCCTCAGAGGAGAGAAAGACTAGTTTTAATGGGGAAAAGACTTGTAGGAGAGAAAGGCGAGATTTTCTACAAAAACCATAGGCAAATGGATAAACATATCAACAAAAGTGGGAATCCGCTAAAGGAAACCATATCATGAAAGAGGGCATTAAATAGCCATTGAAGAGATCGACAAGAGGTAGTTGATCGATGGGCAAGAACTCTTGGCTTGGTGGTGAACTGGAGGAAGTCAAGTCTAGGTTAGGTGGTGGTGCCTGATTTTACAAGTGATATAATTTTAGCTAATCCAGTTTGACTCAATTTCATAGGATGTTATATATGTTGGCTCCTTACTCTTTACGTTATCGAATGTTTAAGAATATGAGTATAATTGCATGTGATATCCTTATTTATAAGACGATTGAATACTTATGCATGTGACAACTACTGAATATAAATTCACTCGAAGTTAAATTTAGTGATTGGAGCATAGTATGTGGTTGTTGGTATTGGGTCAAGGAGGTATGTGAAATTCTGGCCCAGAATGAAGAAGGATGTGGCAGAATATTTAACAAAGTGTTATGAGTGTCAGCAAGTAAAGGTTGAATACAAACAACTAGTGGGGTTACTGAATCCTTTAGCCATTCTCGAGTGGAAATGGGAAATCATTTCCTTATATTTCATTACCGGGTCACCTAGGATAAAAGGAAGCATGATTATATCATGGTGGTGGTGGATACACTACGTAAAGTAGTTCAATTCATGTCAGTGCAGTGTATGTTTGGTACCATAGATGAATTTTCCTTCTATTATTTAAATGCAATGAAAACAAAAATTAGGAATCATAGTTAAATAGAGGGAAACATTAAGTTGTAGTTACTCAAATAGTAGTATTGTGATATTTAGTTATTACATTAACTGTGGTAAATGACACTGATCTTTTATAGGCATCTGAATTCTCTAATAAAATTTATTGAAACAAATGTTATAGGTAGAAATTGAAGGAGATTTTTTGATGGAACTCCTTTGTAGCCTATATATCGAAAGATCTAATTCATGTGACAAGGTCGTGAGAACAGGTAATTTTAGTAAAAAGTACACATGAAAAAGGAAATAAATTGTAATATGTAGTAGTACACTGAGGACAATTTAAACTTAAGGGGGTGAGTATGTAACACCACTCCGTTGTATGTAACACTCTGTTGATATCATGCCAGACCAAAGCTAGAGTGAGTTCTAACAAAAGAGCTAGGTATGAGGTGTAACGCTAAAAGTAAATACTTTATTATTAAATAAACAAAAATAATTTAATCCCCTGGAAAATGATACAACAAGATATGAGATTCTTTCCAAATGAAATCCCATCAGTGAATGGGAATGGATAATGCTTTCATGATAACACTTCTAGATCAAGTTCTCGATAAGTTTATATGGAATGGGATATAAGTATCCATTAAGTTGCTTAACCTGAGAAAGATGCTAACTTTAGGAAAAACATAAAAGCCTTGCAGAAGAGAAAGGAAAGATTTTATAGGAAATACCTCACAGGAGAGAAAGATGAGTTTTTTATGGGGAAAAAACTCGCAGGAGAGAAAGGTGAGCTTTTCTTAGAAAAGCCTAGGCAAATGGATAAATAAATCCAAAAAAGAGGGACACTAGTAAAGGATACCATATCATGAAAGAGTGAATTAAATACCCATTGAAGAGATCAACAAGACATAGTTGATCGATGGGGAAGAACTCTTGGCTCGGGAGTGAACTGGAGGAAGTTAGTTCTAAGTTAAATGACAATGCCTAATTTTCCAAGTGACATTATTTCAACTAATCAAGTTTGATTCAATTATATAGGATGTTATATATGTTGGCTCCTTACTCTTGACATTGTTGACTATTTAATCATATGAGTATAATTGCATGTGATATGATTGTTTATAAGATGATTGAATACTTATGCATGTGACAACCACTGAATATAAATTTAATCGAAGTTAACTTTAGTGATTGGAGCATAATATGTCGTTGTTAGTATTGGGTCAAGGAGGTATGTGAAATTCTCACCTGGAATGAAGAAGGAAGTGGAAAAATATTTGATAAAGTGTTTGGAGTGTTAATAGGTAAAGTTTGAACACCAACACCTGGTGGGGTTACTGAATCCTTTACCCATTCCCGTATGGAAATGGGAAATCATTTCCTTAGATTTCATTACCGGGTCGCCTAGGATAAAAAGGTAGCATGATTATACATGGTGATGGTGGATACACTAAGTAAAGTACCTCAATTCGTGTCAGATTAATGTACATTTGTTACCACACAAATTGTATAGATTTTCATGAAGGAAAATTTTCGACTGCACAAAATACCCAAAATGATAGTGGCTGATAGGGATGCCAAGTTTAATCCCAACTTTTTGAAGGTGTTGTTTGGTGACAACACCAAATGGAATTCTAGTACAACATACCACCCTCAAATAGATGGGAAAAAGGAAAGAACAAACTAGATTCTAGAAGATATGCTTAGAATGTATGTTATGCATCGACCAAGAAGATGCGAGGACTTTCTACATTTGGTTGAATTTTCTTAAAATAACAGCTACCAAGAATCCATAAAAATGAGCCCTTTTGAAGCCTTGTATGGTAGAAAATTCCATACATCCCTTTGTTGGAGTCAACCAAAGGATAACCTAATTCTGGGGTTGGATGCCTTACAGGAAATGGAGCAAATAATGTGAAGGATTTAGCAAAATATCAAGGCAACCCAAGATTGGCAAAAAATTTATGCGGACAAAAAGAGGTCAAAAAAAAGTTTAAAGTTAGGGATCATGTCCATCTAAGAGTAAAACCCAGAAAAAGTACGTTGAGAATGGGCTCGTGTCCAAAATTTGCACCACGGTTTTGCGGGCTATTTGAAATTATGGATACAGTAGGACTTGTAGCTTACCCACTAGCCCTCCCGATCCACATTAAAGTTCATAATTATTTTCATGTTTCCTTTCTTGAAGAAGTATGTACATGAGAAATCTCATATTATTGAATATAAAATGCTACAGGTAGAACTGGAAGGAGACTTCATGGTAGACCTTCTTTGCATTCTTCATAAAAAAGGGATCTATCTCCGAATCAATTTGCTGCTCAGGTTAAAGTGTAGTGGAAGCAGTATACCCTGGAGGAGGCCACTTGGGAGTGAGAGGATAAAATGTAGGAAAATTTTCCAATACTTTCTAATAGAAGATGCCTATGAAATAGACACAAAGGATGATGTGGATATTAGGGAGGAAGGATGTAATATCCCCCTGTTAGATAATGTTTCTTTAATCATTTGTGTGTATAAAATGGCAATGGAGCCATAATGTTACTTTGGATAAATGATTGTAAATAAGTATTCTCTTAATAATATAT
>APFE030624807.1:90741-102586 GCA_000404065.3 Pinus taeda | reverse complement strand
ACTTATGCACTTAGAGAAGCCACTCGAGAATGAGATTGGATAAACTCTTCATGATAAGGATTATGGAAGACTCTAGATAAGACTAAGGGAGGGGAGAGAAAAATCCGTTAGCGATGCTCACCTGAAGAAAGATTCTAAGTTCGTTGTACTTAAATCATAGTTGAGTCCCAAAACTGCCTTTCGCTTAGCAACTTTTCTCATCCTTCCTTCTTTACTTTTCCATGGAAGATGCATCCTTTTCATCAAAAATCATTACACATTGCCTCAAGGAGTATATTTTAGTGATTTATAGGTTATAATTTTATGTTTTCTATTTAAATACGTTTTTGTCTTTTAGCTATGGAACGTAGCCACATTCTGCAGCTAATCGGTTGTTCCACAATGACTTCCACACTTTTGTAGGTTCCAGGTGTCAAGAGAGGAAAAGGACTACATGGGTAGCTTGGAAAATAACAGGGAATGGATCGTATCCTATTCATCTAGCCTAGATCGACGAGGAAGACTCTGGTCAAAGGGAAGTCAAACATAGAAACCTATGGCAAACAAGACTATGTTATGTACATGTTTCTCAATGACAGGATCTGAAGCAGTTTCCTGAGGCCATTGACTTCATCTGCTACCTGCGCAAATGGAATCCAACAGCCATTACCATAAGATTTATGTTTTCAAGCAACCAAGAACAAGAATTTTGCACTTGCCTGCCTACATGTTTTGTTGTAGCTTATTTCTCTCTTTAAAAAAATGGTATAATTTCTCTATAAATACCTGTGTGAAAAATGCAAAAGAAGTTAAATTTTTTCTCATGTGTTAAGTTCAGATTTCCGCTTTGTAGTTTGAAGAACTCATTCTTTGTTTTTAATATAAAGACTTTGTTTCATGGATACCTGAAGCGTTGTTGGAGCGTTGATTAAGTGCATATAATCCAAGACCATTGCAGAGGACTCCTGCGTTGGTCAAGGTTACATTTTATTTTTATTTTGTCTTTCATAGTTAACTATAAATTCACTGTCTTTTTTCCATGATGTTTATAACCATTTTCTAACTCTGTTCATAATGTAGCTTGTGTCATCTTCTTACTAACTCAGAATAGTTTTATCTCAGCTAGTTTCTTATTAGTAGCTTGAAGTTGATGTTAGTAGCATAGAGTAATTAATTTCATTTTCTATTCATTAGTCTTTAGATTTTGAATTTAACTAACCAATGCCATTTTATTATTAGTTTAGTAACTCATGTTGTAAGTGAATGTCTTCGAAATACCTTTCAGTTGATGGTTCATCTTAAAACTAAGTGGTGAAATATTTCATTTATGAATGAGTCTTTCTCTACATTTTTATGTTTACTTTTTCTTAAAACAATGAAGTATGGAGTTTCTCAAAATTGTATCACAAGGAGGTTGTTCTCCCAAAATTGTGTAGCAGAGTGACAAAGCACTTCATTTAGCTATTATAGTGGATTAGTTGCAATTTCACTTTCAGTCTTAGTCTTTCATTTAATTTCGTTGCAATTTCATTTTTGGTTTTAGTTTCTCTTAGAACAATGGAGTATTGAATTCCTCAAAATGCTATCACAAGGAGGTTGTTCTCCCAAAATTCTGTAGCAAAGTGACAAAACACATCATTTAGTTTTTATGATAGATTAGTTGCAATTTCATTTTCAATCATAGTTTTTCATTTAGTTTTGTTGCAATTCCATTTTTAGTTTTTTATCAAGTTTTGATTCTGCAATATACTAGACAGTAGTTGTAATCCCATTTTCAATATTTCATTTTTGGTTCATCATAGATAGTTGCAATCTCATTTTTAGTTTTAATATCTCATTTAAGATTTTGTTTTGTAATTGATTAAATAGTAGTTGCAATTCTACTCTTAAGTCCTTTTAGTCATGTTTTGGAAACAATCATAATAGCAAGAATAGAAACTTTGTTCTTGACCAAAAGCTTTACTTCCAAATCTGGCCTAAAGCACTCTTAGTCCTCATCTCATTAGTAGATGTAGATTTAAGGTCTTGTTAAATACATTATACATCATTAGGAATTAAATGATCAAACCCCCAAAACAACATAAAACTCAAAACACTGAAGTAGGAAGGGCCATCTAGCACATATAGTGCACTACACTTCATCAGTTTACGATACCCAGATTGATAATTTATGTAGAGAAATTTAGGACACTAAACTGACCAAACATTTTAGCGCCAATGTCGGGGAAGTGTAACTAGGTAGCCTTATCTCTTACATTCATAAAAAAAAAAAAAAAACAACAAAAACAACAAAAACAAAACCAAACAATGACATGCATAGATAAAGAGATTCTACAGGTAGATTTATATATAGGTGTTGAAGTTCAATTCCCACAACTCCACCTACTCCACCAAGAGTTAGAAAAGGCACACCTCCATCCCAGACTCACACTCCCAGCCTTAGGATTCCTGGTATTCAAGAGGCCACTCAATCAAAAGATTCTCCTACATCATCCACCAAAATAGTCCTAGGAGAGAAGACCTTTTTTACCTCCACAAGGCAGCCTATTGTAGTTGAAGAACTAGGAATACCCGGTGAGGAAGAAAAAGTAGGAACTCCCTCTCATAGTCCATTGATAGAAGAACCAAAGGAAAATGGAATAATCTTACAGGTTGAGCCCTATACTGACTCTCAAGAAACTATAATGGCAGAGGAAGAACAAGATGGGGAATTCTCACTGTTTGGAGGAGGGGGTAGAGGGAGAGGTAGAGGAAACAATGGAGGAGGTAGAGGTAATAATGGAGGAGACAGAGGAAATAGGGAAGTAAATAACTCATTTGGATTGCCTATAGTAGATGAGGAAATGCATACCACAATGAAAAACATTTCACTATCTGTCCTCCCAAACTTTTATGGGTTGAGAAGTGAGGACCCTGAAACATTTTTGTTTGAGTTTGAAGTCTTGTGCAGAACTTATGACTATCTAGAAGACTCTCAAAAACTCAAATTGTTCCCTTCGACACTAAAACGGGTTGCTTTGAAATGGTTTATGGGGTTAGTCACTCAATCCATTAGAACTTGGAATGACATGAAACATGCATTTTTGGATAGATACTTGGATTATTGTATGCCTACCAATCATAAAGATGAGGTGTTCAAAATGATGCAAAAAGAAGATGAAAACGTAGAGGATTTGCTTGAGAGATTCAACTATAATTTTTAAACAGCAAAAATGAATAATTTAGATGAAGAAACTTTGAAAGCTGTTTTGTTAAAGACCATTAGAGATGAATGGACAGATATCCTTAACATGATGGGGAAGGGAGATATCTCTCAACTTCCATTGAGTGACATAGCAAAACTATGTGTTCATCTCTCAAGAGGGAAATCTAAAACCAGGAAAGTGCTAAGCGATCCTTCTCTTGTTAGAGCAAACAAATCTGCAACTGGATCTGTAAGTAGGGTAGAAATTGTCAATATGTTTGATGAGTTTAAAAATGACATTTTAGGGAGCCTTAGTGAGCAACTAGACACCCCTAAAATTCAAAACAAGCAGAAAAAAAGGCTGATGCTTTAGCCATCTTTTGTCAAAAATGCAAAAAGAAACATGTTATAAGGGAATGCCCTTTAGATGCAAAAATTGTAGAAACTTGTATGATTTGTTCAGAAAGTCATGAGACCAAGGGTTGTCCCTCACTCCCAAGTCTTAAGGATATCTTTGAAGAGGAAATAGTTCCAAATCCTACTGAACCTCTTTGTTTTGTTGCAAGAAGACTTTGGCAAGGGCCACAAAATCAAGGATTTAACAATCCAATGTATTTTTAGGCCCCACCAAATTGGAATTCTTGGTAGCAACCTTGGCCTCAACCTCAATGTCAATATCAATCTCAACTGTGGGCACAAGGGGTACAAAATCCTTATGGGAGATTTGCTCAATATTATCAATATCCTCCATCTTATCAGAGCTATCCTCCCCCACAAAATCAACAAAACAATTAGCAACCACAACTTCCAAATCAAAACCCTCAACTTTCATTACCATTTCCACAACAACCTCCACAACAAAATCAAAATCCTCAACTCTTGTATCCATTTCAACAAAAAACAAATGAGTTACCTACCTAACCATTTCCAGACCCCAATAATAAAAACCCTTAGAATGCTTACATGGTAGAAGGACAACAATTTCCAGCTTACAAGATTACTCCTCTATATCTTAATGATGTTTAGCTTAGATCTGGTAAGATATTAGAAAAGAGAAAACCTTCTATTATCATTCAAGAACAAGATAACTCTGAGGAAGACTCTCTGAAAGTCAATAAATGTTTTGAGGGGACATCCCTCCAAAACCAAAACATTGAAAAAGAAAAACAAAAAGAATCAATAAGCACAACTATCATTGAGCAACCAACATCTACTTCTACAACTCCTTTTCCTGAGAGATTACAATTTGATAGAGGGGTAGAAAATGGATCTCGTTACCGAATTATGATTTTATAGGTGAATTGAAGAATGTTTGTATCAAAATTCCTTTGTTACAAGTCATTAGAGAAATTCTAATTGTAGCCAAGAAAATAAAGGAGTTGAGCATCAAAAGACTAGGAAGAAAACCAAGAGGAACAAAAGGAATTCACCTGGTAGGAAATATAGCAAACATCATGATGGAAAATATTTCCATGGAGAAATATGTGGATCCAGGAAGTCCAATTGTCAAGACACATATAAATGGGATTGAAATTCCAAACACATTGATTGACTTAGGGGAAGCAATAAACATTATGAGTAGACAAACTACAGAGCAACTTAAACTTGCTAATCTTCTTTACACACCTACCTTGCTACAACTTGCAGATAGATCAATAATCAAACCAGATGGTGTGCGAGAAGATATTTCAGTCTCCTTAGATTCTTGGGAATGCCCTGTTGATTTTATGATTTTAACTCCCAAGAATAATCTAGGAGGACACCCACTCATATTAGGAAGACCTTGGCTTGCCACAACTGATGCTTTTATTAGTTGTAGATCTGGTGACATGTGTATTTCTGATGGTAATTCAACAAAGAAATTTACTTTGTATTCTCCAGAAAAAGAAATCATAGAAATAGATGACAAGGAATGGATCGATGAAGAAGATGATACTCAACCTCTCTTTACTATGTCAGAAATTAGTGAAGATAGTCAAATTTTGAACACGTTAGAAAGTTTTGAAACATCTTCAGCATATGATCATGCACAATTCCAATAGAAATCTAATGTTGAATACTTGTCATCTAGGCAGATGTCTCTCTATTCTATGGAAGAGTTTGGTATCTCTACAATTGAAATTTTTCCAAGTAGGGCATTGAACATAAACAAAAACTTGGAGAAACTACAACAAGAAAAGCTAACCAAAATATTATAAAAACATTCTGCTGCATTTGCATGGGAGTATACAAACATGAAAGGTATTGATCCTAAGACTTGTATCCATCATATCTATATTGAGGAAAATAGTAGACCAATATGACAACCTGAAAGAAGAATGAATCCAAATCTTAGGGAAATTGTGAAAGAAGAGCTCCAAAAATTACTCAATGTAAAATTCATTTACCTAATTTCAGATAGCCAATTGGTTTCTCCTATGGTAATTGTGCCTAAAAAGAAGGGTAAATGGAGAGTGTGCATTGATTACAGAGAATTGAATAAAGAAACCTTGAAAGATCACTTTCCTTTGCCCTTTATAGATCAAGTGTTAGATACATTAGCAGGTAAAAAGTATTTCTCATTCTTGGATGGTTTTAGTGGTTATAATCAAATTTAGGTAGCGCCTGAGGATCAAGATAAAACCACATTTACCGGTCCATGGGGAGTTTTTGCCTACCGAGTACTTCCTTTTGGGTTATGTAATGCACCTACAACATTCCAAAGAGCAGTACTATGAACTTTTTTTGATGTAATACATGATTGTTTAGAGGTATATATGGATGATTTTACAGTTTATGGTAACACATTTGAAGAAGCTTTGGAAAATTTGGAGAAAGTCTCTAAAAGATTTCAAGAAACAAACCTTTCACTAAGCCATGAAAATGCTTTATGATGCTTACAAAAGGTATTGTCTTAGGACATCACATTTCAGGAGATGGGATTAAAGTTGGAAAATCTAAATTTGAAGTCATCTCCAAGTTATCAATTCCAAATTGCTAAAGGGATGTTAGAAGTTTTCTAGGATTTACAGGATACTATAGAAGAGTTATAGAAAAATTCACTAAAATAGCATCTCCACTCTTCAAATTGCTTACAAAAGATTGTGAATTCAAGTGGAATCCTGATTGCCAACTAGCATTTGAAACCTTGAAAGAAAAAATATCTGAAGCACCTATCTTAAGAGGACCAAATTGGAAACTTCCTTTCCATATTTCTATAGATGCTTCAGATACAGCTCTGGGAGCTGTATTGGGACAAAAATATTTGATTCCTTATGCCATTTACTATACAAGTAAAAATTTGACTCCCACTGAGTTAAATTATATTTTGACTGAAAAAGAATTCTTAGCTGTTGTTCATGTAATTAACAAGTTTAGACACTATATAACAGGCTATGAAACATTTGTTCACACAGATCACTCTACAATTAGATATTTGATGAATAAACTTATTATTAATGGAAGAGTTGCAAGATGGCTTTTAATTTTGTAAGAATTCAACATTACTGTGCTAGATAGACCTAGAAAACAAAACACAGTTATTGATTTGTTGTCTAGGATTCAAAATATCATAGAAGACTCTCTAGTTGAAGATAACTTTCCTGATGAATATCTCTTTGTAGTAATTACTCAAACTCCTTGGTTTGCAGATGTTGCTAACTACTTGGTTACAAGGAAGTTACCTTCATATTTGTTTCCTAGAGAGAAAATAAAGATTATTCAAGATAGTGCAAGATATTCATGGATCACTAACGAATTGTATAAAACAAGGCCAGATATTATGATCAAAAGGTGTGTCAGGGAAGACGAAATGCTCGATATTCTCAAAGCATGTCATGATGAGCCATGTGGTGGACACTTTGCTGATAGAAGGACAACCTATAAAATCCTTTCTTTAGGATATTATTGGCCATCCATCTTCAAATATACTAAAGAATATGTTAGAAGGTGCGACAGCTACCAAAGGGTAGGGAAACCTTCTTCCTCAAATGAAATGCCATTACAACCTTAGGTACTTATCGAACCCTTTGAAAATGGGCTTTAGACTTGATTGGACCTATTAATCCTCCATCCAAGAAGAAAAAGTATATATTGGTATGCACTGATTATGTCACCAAATGGGTAGAAGCCAAAGCATTACTTTTTTCCAACAAAAAATCTATAGTTAGTTTTTTTTTTGAGGATATTTTTACTTGCTTTGGTCTTCCAAGAGAAATTGTGATAGATCAGGGGTCTTAATTCACATCCAACATGATGGAGAAGCTTATGGAGGAGTACAAGACCAAGCATAGGAAATCCACTCCCTATCATCCACAAGCAAATGGTCAAGTGGAGTCTACAGATAAAGTGATTGAAGGAATCCTCACCAAGATTGTGCATCTACATAGAAGAGATTGGGTAGAAAGGCTTCCTAAAGCCTTATGGGCCTATAGAACTACATGGAGGAACACAATGGGACATACACCCTATGAACTTGTTTATGGGAAGCAAGTGCTGCTCCCCATAGAGTTCCAAGTCAAAACTTTCAAGATGGCAGTCCAGTTGGGGATGGATTTATCAGAAGCTCAAAAGCATAGAATGGAGATATTGAATGAACTTGATGGAATCAGAGAAGAAGTTGTTCAAAGAAATGGTCTAGTTCAGCAACAGAGGGCTAAATGGAATGACAAATACATCAAGGACAAGAAGTTTCAAGAGGGAGATTGGGCACTATTATTTGATTCAAAGTTTTAAGATTTTCAAGTGAAGTTTCAAACTCATTGGCTTGAGACATATGAGATTGAAAACGTTTTTAGTAATGGAGCAGTAAGGATCAGAAAAGTACATGAAAGTCAAACTCCTCTCCTTGTGAATGATCATAGATTGAAAATGTATTAAAAACCAATCTCAAAGGAGGAGTTCATCAAGATCTTTCAAAAAAATTCTGAAATGAAGTTGGTGAAGAAGAATCCTTCTTCTCCACCAACTTAGTCTTTGTTTTTCCTATCTAAAAATAAATAAAAAAATTGTATAACGTTGAAAACCAATCACTGATTGGCATTCTTATACAGAAAATACAGGGTGAAAATCAGAAGCTTCTGACACCCTATATTTTCCATTTCCTTTTCTGAAAAATGGTGACTCACTTTGCATTCTAAAAAATTCTTTGTTTTATCTCATTTCACTTTGTTTTACTTTTGCAAGAAAACCAATCACTGATTGGCATGCTTATACAGAAAATATAGGGTGAAAATTAGAAACTTCTAACACCCTATATTTTCCATTTCCTTTTCTAAAAAATGGTGACTCACTTTGCATTCTGCAAAATTCATTGTTTTATCTCATTTCACTTTGTTTTACTTTTGCAAGTTTCACTTCACTCCACTATCATATTCCACCAATAAATTTTTCCTCTCTAGCATTTCTTCCATCTTCATTTTTCATTTATCATCTTGTCATATTTTCACTCATACAGCCATTTCCATTCCATTCATCCATAAGCTGTAATTTGTTCTCTGATTTACATTCTGTAGTTGTTTTACATTCTGCAATTGTTTCCACATTCTACAGTTGTTCCCATTCTGTAGCTAATCCTGTTCTGCAACCAATCTAATTCTGCAACAACATTTTGATCATCAGTCCAAGCAAAAAGAGGCCAATTCATAATAATATCTCATATACAGGTCATTGAGGCTAGAACAACTTTTGAAGACCAATCACATCTAAGCACCTGTGGAAGAAAACAACAAGAGATTAGCAAGCGGAAGGTATGCTTCTAAAGGTAAAAGCAAAAACTTATTTCAAAAAGAAATACAGAAAATAAGTTTGTATAACTTGTATAATCACATGACTCCCTGATTTATCATTATGAGATTTGATTGCCATGATGATTTCACCACATCTTTCGTCTTTAATGCCAAACAGTCTAATGATGCAATCTCCATTTTAAACTCAATGACTCATACTTAACTGGACTTCTCCAGCACACCTGTTAAATGGTTAGATTCATGACATAACTTATTTGAATACGACTCTTCAAAACCATGATTTTAATTTATTACACCAAGTTTTTATCTCATACTTGCACAACCTTTTTGTGCATATAATCAATCTGTTTTCATATATTTCGTGCATGAAACACTCTATTACCTTGTGCACACAGTCACTCTATTTTCGTATTCTCTTTGTATAATAGTCATTCTATTTTTCACACAATTTACGTATACAACCACTATGTTTTCATATACCTTGTGCACACTCTGTTTCCACACATTTTATGCATACAACTACTATGTTTTTGTATACCCTGTATGTACAATTGTTTTATCTCATACTCATAGTTATTTTACTTCCATATATTCTATCATTCCATCACCATATCCATAGTTATTTTTGTTTCTATATACCAGTTGTTCCATTGTCGTCTACACAATCCTCTTTATGTAGTCACTCCCTTTCTAAAACAATGAAGGGAATTTTAAAAGAATATCAGAAAACAAAGGTGATGGGGTTCATCGTCAGAATTGAACCCATAGGGGTGAAGTACATGGAGGGTTATCCTCAGCTGAAAGGAATGTTACAGAAGGCTGGTTGGTTGAGTTTCATTGAAAAATTCAACAGTTACCATAAATAAATCACCAAATCCTTTGCTAGATAGCTTGATGGAATGGATGTGGAAATAGGTGACATAAAATTTGCAGTTACCAAATCTCTTATTGCTGAAGCAACTAAACTACCAAGGCTAGGAGAGAGGTGGTTCAAGAACAAATAATTTCATGATGAAACTTGGAAGGTCATTCTCAAAAATCAAGGTATGGACACTTCATTTTTTAGGAAAGGGATTCCAATCTCTGCAGTTAAAAGCAAATGGAGTAGCATGTTATTAATTTTGCAAAAGTTTATTACATGTGAGGGGAGGTTTGGTTCCATGTATGTATATCACGTACGACTATTAATGAATTTCTTGAAGATGGAACCCTTAGTCTCCCATTTTTCTTGTTGAATAGTTTGAGAAGAATGGCCACTAATGTTCAGAAGAAAATTGAAGCAATAGAAACCACTCTTTATCACCATGGACTAGTAAGCGTTCTAGTTTAGCTTCACTTACGAAGTTTTGGGGACACATCTGAGGAATTTTTGGTCAGAAACTTCTTCCAAGATGCTACAGAATTGCTAAGGGAAGTCCTGTAAAAAGAAGTAGGAAAAGGAAGACCAATATCACCATTCAAAACACCCCTGAAACTTTAGCACAAGAAAACAATGAAGAAGAGCCAATCTCTAAAACATTAACAAAGATTAGAAAGCAGACAAAGCAGAGAAGAAAAATGAAAGAAAAGGTTAAGAAAATCCACAAGAATATTCCTTAACCTTCATCATCTAAGGAGGATGAACAACTAGTTTCTGAGAGACTAATCAAAATCAGGGATCAGCTCAAGAAAGATAAGGAGAAAGGAAAAATGAAACATGTTATAGAAGAAGAAATCATAGGCTCCCAAAGTTTGAGGAGAAGTTCTAGACTCAAGGGAAAAGTGAGGAAAGCAAAATCAAAAGAAACCTATTTCATAGATTTGGAGGAAGAAACTCAAACTCAGTCCCATGACAATATTCCATATGAGCAAAGCCCACAAAACTCTCCTCCAAAAAACTTTGAAAGAATTCCAAGAAGAGCCTCCCAAGGCATCACTCCAATCCAACAACATATTTATGACTACATAGAGTGATTGGAGAGAAAGAGTACATAAGTGGACCCAGGGACTTCATCTAATCCTGAGTAGCCTGCCACATCACAAGAAAGTTTAATTAGCTCACTTAAACATGAAATCTATGAGCTAGAAGTTCTAAATAGGCACATCCAAAGAGAAAATGAAGCCTTAAAAGAACATAACAAGTTGGACAAGATTATCCAGGATAACACTATGCTTCACTTGGGCTTATGGTACAAGAAGAACATAAAACTAAAAAGGAAGAATAAGAAGCTAAACAAGGCACTTATTAACCTCAAGTACATATTTCTCATGAGGAAGCCTAGGATGGTAGTTGGTGTAAAGAAAAGCAAGAAGAGGTTGGATGTTTTGGCTGAAGTCTAAGAACAAATGCAGTAGGAAGAGGGAGTTTATAATTTTGATTGCATGGGGACATGCAATAGTCTTGTTGTGTGGGTATATTGAGTTCCAAAACTGCCTTTCCCTTAGCAACTTTTTTCATCCTTCCTTCTTTATTTTTCCATGAAAAATTCATCCTTATCATAAAAAATCATTACACATTGCCTCAAGGAGTATATTTTAGTGATTTACAGGTTATTCTTTTATGTTTTCTATTTGAATAAGTTTCTGTCTTTTAGCTACGGAACCCAACCACATTCTGCAGGTAATCGGTTGTTCCGCAGCTACTTCCATGCTTTTGTAGCTTCCAGGTGTCAAGAGGGGAAATGGACTACATGGGTAGCTTGGAAAATGGCAGGGCATGGATCGTATCCTATTCATCTGGCCTAGATCGACGAGGAAGACTCTGGTCAAAGGGAAGTCAAACATAGAAACCTATGGCAAATAGGACTCTATTCTGTACATGTTTCTCAGTGATGGGATCCGAGGCAGTTTCCTGAGGCCACAAGCTTCATATGCCACCTGTACAAATGGAATCCAACAACCATTACCATAAGATTCCAAGCAACCAAGAACAAGAAATATGCATACTTGCCTACCTATGTGTTTTGTTGTAGCTTAT
>APFE030624807.1:69720-90037 GCA_000404065.3 Pinus taeda | reverse complement strand
GTGTTTCATGGATACCTGAAGCATTGTTGGAGCGTTGATTAAGTGTAGATAATCCGAGACCTTTGTAGAGGGCCCCTACATTGGTTAAGGTTACATTTTATTTTTATTTTTTCTTTCACAGTTAATTGTAAATTCAATGTGTTTTTTTCCATGATGTTTATAACCATTTTCTAACTCTGTTCATAATGCAGCTTGTGTCATCTTCTTACTAACTTAGAATAGTTTTATCTCAGCTAGTTTCTTATCAGTAGCTTGAAATTTATGTCAGTAGCATAGAGTAATTCATTTCATTTGTTGTTCATTAGTCTTTAGATTTTGAATTTAACTGATCAATTCCATTTTATTGTTAGTTTAGTAACTCATCTTGTAAGTCAATGTTTCCGAAAGCCCTTTCAATTGATGGTTCATCTTAAAACTAAGTGGTGAAATATTTCATTTATGAATTTGTATTTCTCTACATTTTTATGTTTACTTTTTCTTAGAACAATGAAGTATGGAGTTCCTCAAAATGCTATCACAAGGAGGTTGTTCTCCCAAAATTGTGTAGCAGAGTGACAAGGCACTTCATTTAGCTATTATAGTAGATTAGTTGCAATTTCACTTTCAGTCTTAGTCTTTCATTTAATTTTGTTTCAATTTCATTTTCAATTTTAGTTTCTCTTAGAACAATGGAGTAATGAATTCCTCAAAATGCTATCATAAAGAGGTTATCTCCCAAAATTGTGTAGCAGAGTGGCAAAACACTTCATTTAGTTTTTATGATAGATTAGTTGCAATTTCATTTTCAATTATATTTTTTCATTTAGTTTTGTTGCAATTCGATTTTAAGTTTATTATCAAGTTTGGATTCTGCAATAGACTAGATAGTAGTTATAATCTCATTTTCAGTATCTCATTTTTGGTTCATCATAGATAGTACAATCTCATTTTCAGTTTTAGTATCTCATTTAAGCTTTGGTTTTTTAATTGATTAAATAGTAGTTGCAATTTCACTCTTAAGTCCCTTTAGTTCATGTTTTGGAAACAATCATAATAGCAAGAATAGAAACTTTGTTCTTGACCAAAATCTTTACTTCCAAATTTGGCCTAAAGCACTCTTAGTCCTCATTTCATTAGTAGAAGTAGATTTAAGGTCTTGTTAAATACATTGTACATCATTAGGAATTGAAAGATCAAACCCCAAAATAACATAAAACTCAAAAGCACCGAAGTAGGAACAACAATCTAGCACATATAGTGCACTACACTTCATTAGTTTAGAATACTCGGATTGATAATTTATGTAGAACAATTTAGGACACTAAATTGACCAAACAATCACCATAGGAGAAAAAGGTGGGCTTTAAAGGAAAAAGAGGGACACCACTGAAATGGAAACAATATCAGGAAGAAGGTTTATAATTACCCATTGGGAGAATCAATGAGGTTATTGATTCTTTGGAAAAAAAATCTTGGCTCAAGGGGAACTAGAAGCCATTTCATAGTTGGGTGGTCGATGTCTTTCTCTAGTGCAGGTTTTGTAGTGAATGGGGCTACAAGTTACTGGTTAGATCTATGAGTGTTAATGAATTTAGTTATTTATTTTACTGAAAATTAAGTAGTGCGAATTGAAGATTATATCTATGAATTTTAATTAATATAGTCATTTCTTTTACTGCAAATTAAGTAGTGCATATTGAAGATTAGATCTATGAATGTTAAGGAATTTATGCATTTCGCTTACTGGCATTTAAGCAATACAAATTTCAGATTAGGTCTATAAATGTGAAGGAATATAGAGTTTTCTTTTATTGAAACTTAGGTAGCACAAAATTAAGGCTAGAGCTATGGATGTGAAAAACAAATTGTTCTAGATTTTATCTACTCATAGAAATTGATAACTGTTATAACTCATTACAAATATATATGCTAATAAGAAGAAATGATATCTGTACTCTGATTAGGATACTTGAATGTTAAAGGACATAGGGTTTTTTTACTTTGATATAAAAAAATTGTGTAACAAATAATACTAACATGACTACCATTATATACATTTATATAGGGAAGATATATAAGCCCAATATTATAATAGTATTAAGGTGAATACATTACTATGAAAAAATCCTGTAAGGAAGGAGCCAAGCATGAACCGAGTTCAACTTGGTGTGCACATCACTGTAGCATAAAGAGTTTGTTATAGATAAAAAAAATTGCAAGGAGTGTGTTCAACTTAGAAACTGTGAGGGTGCTAGGCCAATATGTTAGGAACCTTGTCGTAACAAACAAACATAAAATAATATAAATAACAAATACTAGATAGAGGGTGTACTCAAAACTCTTTCATATGGTAAGGGTGGAAAATGGTATCCACTTTAAAACTGTGCATGAAGCAAACTACCATACAATTTATGATGTAAGCAATACCACTATGTAAAGTGAATATAAAAAATATTGGCATATCCTAGGAGTATAGTCTAGCATAGATCTGAAACTATAGAAAAAATAAATTACTAATCTACGCATAAACTAAGCTTTATATTGCATGCACGTGAATTGATGTAAATCTGGAAATTATATATGAACTACATTGCTAGCTGAGCATGGTGACAACATTAAAGTAATTTATAACTAGACATACTATATCAAGTCTAGCTTGTACAATGAACACCGATACATACAACAAGCAGTAAATGCGAAAGTAATCTTCAGGAAGGAAAAATATATTTATGCATGTCATTACTACTTGAAAGAAAGAGAATAGGCAATGCCACAAGTAAATAAACCCTACGTATTGTTGTATAAACATCCTTGACCTGGACAAAGGGGAGTTATCATCTTTAGATGTGCTTATGCCATTGTCATACCATAAACAAATACAAGAAAATCTATACATACACACACACACACACACACATATAGATATATAGATATAGATATTGCAATTGTGTTACATTAAAAGTGGTACACTGATATGTTCACAGTCATACTTAGTTCTCCTTCAACTATTCTAGTCTCATCTCACAATAAATTATGCTAGGTTATACAATGAAGAAGAGAACCCTAGAACCATACTCTGCATGGCTAGAGAATAAATCTAAGATGTAAATAAAATGACACCTCATGTCTAAATTTTTTTTTGACAATAGCATGAGAATCCACATTAATTAAGTACTGTAGGGGAGTTCTCACAGGAGAGGATCCATAATCAAAAGAAGCTCGACCAGTGACATAGCATCTGTATCCATGAAAAGAAATAATGAGAATGAATGGCCTCGAACCGGTAGAAAACTTGACATTGTAGATAATACAACAAATAAATGAAAGAATAAGAAATGGAGAACTATTGCACAGGGCTTACCATGGTTGTTGAAGACTGCTAAAGAACAGGACATATGTAGACCTCCTGAAGCTTATCATCAAAAAATTAAAAGTGGAAAGATGTTTTAGGTATCAAGCTGAGAAGGCAAACTGAGTGAGTAAGTGTGAATATGCCATAAAACACAACCCTATAGCTATAAAATTACATCAAATTTTGAGGGGAGAGCTTCAATTGCACCAATGCCATAAGAAAAGACTCAGGTTGGAAAGGGATTGTGTAAGGAAATAACCCTAGTTAAGGGAAATTCCTTTGGAAGGCTAACGTCGGAGAAGTGCATGAAAACTAAAATAAACCGAGCCAAATAAAATGAGACAAACACAAACAACCCTCATTTCGTGAGGAAGAGATTTCTATAATTTAGATAAGTGATAGAAGCGAGTTTAGAGGTAGAGGCTAGACTAGTCATGTAACCCACCAACATCATTTTCATCCTCGGTTCACACAATGTAGAAAATTACCATATCGAAATTGGAACTCACCATGACTGATTTCATTGAGCCATTATAGGCCAATCAAAGAAGTCAGGAAACCAATGGGAGACCCTCTGAAGCCAACATTAAGCCTGAAAATGGTGTACCTGGTGTATGGAAGCGAACAAGTGAAAACCCTAGCCAAAACTCTATGACAATTACCAAATCAATTATGTGTTCATGTAATAGACAAGGAAGGAGTTAACACAAAAACCACAAAATAGATTAACAAAAATAAACTAGATTGTATTAAGACTAAGAGGCCTAACATATTGACACAAATTAGCAAAGGGTTTTTCTTGACATGGGTGCTGTTGTGACATAAATCATCACTGGGAGAAAATTCTATCTCTAGAGGTGGATAATTCACTCCTTTAGCACCTAGGATAATACCTACAAGAGAAAGTGACCATGATTAACATCTAAAATAGAGGGCAGAGTACCACATAAGAAAACTCCAAAGTTGAAAACATAAACTCGTGGATGAATGGGGTATGTTACATGGAGGGGCGCAGTGGTATGAACTTCCATAACACACACATAGAACCAGGTGCCAACACAAAGCTAGAGGGGAAGTGATGCAGGAGCATTGACTCAAAACTACCATTGTATCTTAGTAGACATAGGGTGTCTTGTGTTTTCAAGGAAGTCGGATTCCTATGTATAAAATTATTAAACTTTTGAGTGGTTAAAGTAGGAAGGAATTAGATAAGTGTGTGGATATTCGTAAATGCTCTCGAATGTAGGAGAACATGAGTGATTAATGATGATGATGAGAGAGTTGGAAATCAATTGTAACTCATATAAGTGTCATGACTCGAGGAACTAGAGAGGATTCTTAGGGATAAGTATGAGTTAAAAGTGGACTTAGAGGATATTTAGGATTTAGTTAAACAAATTAAGGATATGAACCAGAATTAGTTCAACGGAACCTTTTGAATAAATGTAAGCCTAAAATGCATAGTCAGTCAGTAGTTATACAAGTACTTAGTGAGTGAGTTAGTGAGATTGTAATCCTATGGGCAGGAGAATAAAGGCCATTGATATAGAAGATCAGGCGAGAAGGAATTCTCTGTGTAAATATTTGTTTATTAATTGAAAAAACTCAATTATGAATCTATGTGTGTGTATGGCGTAATTAGTTATAATCTCTGTGTGAACTAGAGTGAGTTGCATATAACAGAAGTTTCATGTACCGAATCAGAGGCGAAATACAGAGAAGAGAAACATAGAGGTGTTACAACTTTGTACACATCGAAAGTATAGGAGGAAGCCTTTAGTGTTACAGTGAAGGTGGAGGAGCATAAAGGCATGAGCGGAGTTAAAGAGGAAGTTGTGTGGTAGAACAGTAAAGAACAGAACCCTTAAGACAACTGAAACCACATAAGAATGTTGAAGGAACAAAGTAAAGAGGAGGACGAAGGAAATGAGGTAACGATGCACAGGGGTTGTTGGATCATGTAAGATCAATAGACATAAATGGTGGAAAAGACTAGTGGATGTAGGAGAGAATTGAAGTCCTTGAGCGTAGCTGAAGTGTCGTAATAAACCTTGACTTTTGATCTTATTTCCAAACACTGACATCACAAGTAACTATGGGGGTTCAGCTATTTGTAACCCGCATGCTAGTTGAAGGGCCGATGACTGTAGGATTTAAGTGCCTCTATTATCAAATGGATATCAGGTTTTAAAGTGGTCGGAGGTTAATTCTATAAGCAATCCTGAAAATTTATAAATCACAATCTAAAGTCCTATCGGTTCAGAAAGGGTGCCTAAATGTCACACAGGTTTCTCGTGTGATTTTGCGACAACTGTCGAATCAAGAACTAGATCGACAATGGAGATTTAATTGTGAATCGCATTCAGTAAAAGAGTTTTGTCAGCAATAAAACCAGATTTACGATATTGCAATGAGCGATATTTGTGATGTTGTGATGGACTATGGACCGTTAGAACAAAGGGTTGATCAACGAAGGAGGTTAACTGTCACGTTTCACCAGAATTAAGTGTTGGCATATTGTGGAATCTGTGATGTGCAATGAGCCTAGAATGTGATGAAGCGTCAACCGTTGGATCGTGAAACTGATCAACAATGGAGATTGAAGAACAATAGTTTTATTGAGTTAGAAAGTTTTGCAGCAAAGAATTATCAAAGGGTCAGACTAGAGTTAGTTGTTAACTTGTTCTGCATTTGATTTGAGTAAGGGGCCTAACCTTAATTTATGAAGGGTTGACCAGACAGGTCATTGAAATTCCTGGCCCAGATGTGATTATGCATTTTATATTCATACTGTCGGTATCGCACGGTATTCCTGTGCCAGAGTGGTATCAAAGCTAGTTAAAGCTCTTTCTAATTAAAGCAAAATCGTGCAAAATACAATTGTGATTGCAAAAGAAAGCGGGGATCGAGTTATTTGAATCTGATAAGTAGAAGGCATGAGTTAAGATGAGAGTAAGTGATACTCTTAAAAATACATTGTAGAAGCATAAATAAAAAACATTGATGTTTTCTTTCTTGAGGAAAATAAAGATTCACTTAAATGTGAAGAATGGATGGAGACTGCTTGTGAAGCCTTGCAGGTATTGTTTTATTTAACTCTGGTTTGGGTTTTGCAGGTTAAAGACAAAGTAAATATTGATAGAAGCAGATAGACAAGGAAAGCTGATATGCTCTAAAGAACAAAGTGAATGAAAGGCTAGATAAACAAGTGGTAGTGAACCTAAAGAATCCAACTAAAGGTTGGACATAAAGGATAAGAGTGTTCTCAGAAGGAAGCTGAGAAGCAAGATTTTCAAAGCTTGGAAATGATATTTGGTTTGAATATCATTGATACGTAGGTAATAGAAGTTATTGAAGCATCTCAACAAGAAGATCACAGCCTGAAGAGTAGTGATGAAGGAATCCAGCAAAGGAAGGTGAGAAGATTGCAACAACCTAGAGCAAGCAGTGCTCAATTGTTTCCAGAGGAAAGAACTAGAGCAATGCTAAAAGACTAAGCTCAGAGTAGAGAATCCTAGTGAGGCATATGTAGCAAGAAGGAGAATTGTTACCGCAGAGGTATTGTTGCAGCTCACAAAGGTAATTCCACAAAGTATGTGGGTAGAATTGCCAAGGGATGAAGAAAGCTGGTAAGAGTTCCTAGGGAAAGAAGAGGTGGTCACAACCTAGTATTTCATTTGTGATTGAAATATAAGAGGAAAATTGTGTTCCTGAAAGGTGCAGATCAGTTGAAGCCTAGAAGGAGCAGAGAGAAGTGATTGAAGAGGTTCCAGAGACAGAGAACCAAGTGCTTGCCAAAATACCAAGTACAGAGGAAAGTTTAGTGAGGTAATTGGTAGCAGGGAGGACTTGCTGTTGCAGAGGCTTTAATGCAGCTCATAGTAAGTGAGTGATGAACTCATGAAGATAGAGAAGAAGACAACTACTAATAGTCATAACAGAGATAACATAGGTTCTGAGGAAGACCACAACTGGAGAAAAGTGAAGAAAGAGAATGCCAAGGTAAGTGGAAAGAGGATGAGTTAAGAGGAAATTGACAAAGAAATTGTAGAGATGAAAGAACAACTCAATGTATTAATGATGAAACTTGAGGAAAGCCAAAGAATAGGTTGGGTCTTGAAGAAAAATCCATAGAAGTGGCATAAATTACAGAGAAGGCTACAACAAAGTGAAGTGAAGGGCCTGGTGGAAAAACTCAGAGAGGATGAGTTGGAAATGGAAGTGTCCATTTATGAAGCAGAATAGGGTGAAGTTCTGGGTGAAAATGAAGACTTGAAGACTTAAACTTCAAGTGAGACCGAAGGGTCACATGATTTTAAATCTGATAATTTTGGTATGTTTGCAGGTGAAACATGTAAAGAAGGACAATTTTCTAATATTGTCTTAAAGGAGGAAGAATATAGGAAAAATCTAAATTCTATTTTGAAAGAAGAAGTAGATAAGGATATCTAGCAATCAAGTGAAGGACTTGATCAGATTGAAGATGAAGACTGGAGATTTTTGGAAGATCTTATGAATCATATGAAGGATTCAGAACAACAAGGAGACATGATGATTGAAGCATCAAGTGAGACCACAAGGCCTTATGTTTTTAAAACTGATAGTTTGTGTATGATTGCAGGTATTACAGGAGAACCTTTTGAAGATGTCTTCAGAATAGATGAAGATCTAAAAGTAAAAGATGACAAAGAAAATTTCTTAGAAGAGGAAGAATTTGACTAGATATAACAAGAAGAGTCTGTGGATGAGTTACTCAATGAGAGAGGACAGCCATTTAAAGTTGTATTAGAGATGTAAGATCAGGATCTTATTCTAATGAAAAATGAAGGAATGTTGTCTCAGAGAGGTAATCTAATGAATTTTGTTAATGCTATTGATGAATAAAAAGTGCAGGAGAATATTAATGTAGATGATGGGACAATGATAGCTCTGAAAGAATTTTTATAGAGGGACAACAAGGCAAAATGTGTTGAAGAAGAGGGGCATCTACTAAAAGATGTTAAGAAAGAAGAAGTCTATGCAAAAGATTTAGCAAAGGGAGAAAGGGCATATGATTATTTGTTAATAACAAGGAAGGTATGGAAAATTGTGTGAAATTTCCAAATTGTAATGCAATTGAAATTATTGAGTTATATGGAAAATTATACTTTCAAAGAAGGGAGTTGTAAAAGCAGAGGATATATACTCAGGATAGATTGCTGAAAAAGGAAGACAAAGAAAATTTCATGAATGACAATCATAAGGAAAAGGAGATGGTAATTACAGTTCAACAAATTGACATTACAGAAGGAGGAGTTCATTATTATGAACCAGAGTAGAGAAATATCATTGAAACAAATGATACATAGGAGAGTTTAAATCAATATACTAATGTGTTGACAAAGGAGTTGAAGGAAAACTCAGAGCAACATACTGAGATGTTGAGAAAGAAGGAAAAGGTAATGAGGCCAGATATTTTTATTTCTGATAATGGTTTTATGATTATAGCATTTGTTGAAAATGACACAAACATGTTTCAAATTGAGGAGTTAGTTTTAGAACTGAAGAACACTAGAAGTTGTCAAGACAGACATGCCAATGAGGAAAAAGAAAAGCATGAAGATATTGTTCTTGAAGAGGTTAAATTGATTATTAGAATCAGTCAAGAAAATGAAGGACAATTACTAAGGTTTTTCAAGGAAGAAGAAGGAAAAGATGTTGGAACTGATGAACAACATAGTGATCTATTTGAGGGGAATCAAGTATAAAGTAAATTGGAGGACAATTTACTTTTTGAAGGTAAATTTATAGATATTGAACAGAGGTTGTTTGGACAACAAGAGGGCATGGATGAAGGGGCAGTAACAAGGATCCAACAACTTCAAAGAGAATATAATAAATAGCAGTTTGAAGAGCTAGTGGACAACAACAACAAAATGAAGCAAAAAGAAAGAGATAGTAGTAAGTGGTAGATTATGTACCAGCCCAATCATGTGTTGGTGATGGAAATTGAAGAGTTATGGTAGTTAATGATGAAGCAATCTATATGGAGGAGATTGATAGCAGCAGGAAGAATGATCAATCAAAATTTGAAACTAATTGACAAGGAGAGGAAGATAGACTAGAAGACAACAGAATTATAGCAGCAACAAAGGTGCAAGGTATTTGGGTAGTTACAAACTAAGGTTTGGGATCCTGGAGGTGTTTTTTCTATCAACATATGAAGACACATGATTAGGAGATCCTGAATGTTTTCTACTTTGGGAGTCTAATGCAGGAGCATTGACTCAAAAATATCATTGTATCTTAGTAGACATAGGGGGTCTTGTGTTTTCAAGGAACTTGGATTCCTATGTATGTAATTATTAATGTTTTGAGTGGTTGAAGTAGGAAGTAATTAGATAAGTGTAACGATATTTGTAAATTCTCTCAAATGTAGGAGAAAATGAGTGATTAATGATGATGAGAGAGTTGGAAATCAATTGTAACTCTTGTAGGTCTCATGATTTGAGGAAGTAGAGAGGATTCTTAGGGATAAGTAGGAGTAAAAGTGGAATTAGAGGATATTCAAGAGTTAGTTCAGTATATTAAGGATCTGAACCAGAGTTAGTTCAACAAAACCTTTTGTATAAATGCAAGCCTAAAAGGCGTAGTCATTCACTAGTTAGGAAAGTAGTTAGTGAGTCAGCCAGTCAGATTGTAAGCCTATGGGCTGGAGTAGAAAGGCCACTGATATAGAAAATCAAGCGAGAAGGAATTATTTGTGTAAATATTTGTTTATTAATGCAAACAATGCAATTTTGAGTTTATTGTGTGTATGGAGTAATTATTTATAATCTGTGTGTGAACTAGAGTGAGTTCTATGTAACAGAAGTTGCATGTACAGAATCAAAGGTGAAATACAGAGAAGAGTAATAGAGAGGTGTTGCGTCTTTGTACACATCGAAAGTGTAGAATGAAGCCTTTAGTGTTACAGTGAAGGTGGAGGAGCATAAAGGCGTGAGCGGAGTTAAGAGGAAGTTGTGTGGCAAAACAGTGAAGGACAAAACCCTGTAGACAACTGAAACCACAAAAGAACATTGAAGGAACAAACTAAATAGGAGGATGAAGGAAGTGAGGTAATGACACACAAGAGTTGTTGGATCATCTAAGATCAACAGACATAAATGGTGTAAAAACACTAGCAGGAGTAGGAGAGAGCGAAAGTCCTCGAGCCTGGTTGAAGTGTTGTAATAAACCTTGACTGTCGATCTTATTTCCAAACGCTCACATCACAAGTAAGTACGGGGGTTCAAATATTTGTAACCCATGTGCTAGTTCAAGGGCCACTAACCGTAGGATTTAAATGCCTCCATTATCGAATGGATGTCTGGTTTTAAAGTGGTTGAAGGTTAAGTCTAAGAGTGGACCCAAACATTTATAAATCACAATCTAAAGTCCTATCAACTCGGAAAGGGTGGCTAAACATCACGTAAGTTTCTCGTGTGATGTTGCAACAACCGTCGGATCATGAACCAGATCGATGGTGAAGATTTAATCATGAATCGTGTTCAGTAAAAGAGTTTTGTCAGTGATAAACCCATATTTCTGATATTGCGATGAGTGAGGTTTGTGATGTTGTGATGGAGTATGGACCATCAAATCAAAAGGTTGATCAACGATGGAGGTTAACTCTCATGTTTAGCAAGAATTAAGTATTGACTGATTGCGAAAACTGTGATGTGCGATGAGTTGAGAATGTGATGAAGCGTCGACCATTGGATTGTGAAACTGATCAATGGTGGAGATTGAATAACTACGATTTTGTTGAGTTAGAGGGTTCCACCGTAAAGAATTATCAAAGGGCCAGAATAAAGTTAATTGTTAACTCATTCTGCATGTGATTTGAGTAAGGGGCCTAACCTTAATTTATGAAGGGTTGACCAGATAGGTCATTGAAATTCTGGGATAGATTATGTATTTTATATCTATATTTTGGGTATCGTAGGGTATTCATGTGTCATGAAGCCTCACTGTCACCGGAAGGAAGAGCCGTAGACGAAAAGAGTGAAATGAGTGGCCACTAGGATTAGGAAGGTCTTAGGGTTGAGAGCTCGAATTGTGGTCATTGAAACCATCGTTGCATCTCAGTCATCCACATCTCCCAACACCACCAATGACCATGTGAGACCCATGTGATTATGTCCATGTGGAGGAAAATGTGTGGTGAGAATGACTTCTGAAGTAGGCTGTGAGGATTGGATAATATAATGCGAATTGAGGGGTTAAAAGGCAGGGCTTAGATTATTGTAGTTGAGTACTATAGTGGGCTAGATTTAGGTTATACAACCATCTCAAACCATTAAAGCCTACGAAATGCCCATGAGCACCTAAGCAATATACTCTCAAGAAAAAAAATATTACATATACACTACAACTCCTAGCAACGGTAATGGATTGAAAGAGAGATGTTGTGTCAAAAACCTTAGAATAATGGAGGTGGTTGTTACATAATCCGAAAACCATAAGGTAAGATTTTTTTATTTTTCTTTAAGGACGGGGTATGTTACAGAAGTATTCATGGATCTCCGTACTCATGATTGGTTTAATTAGATTGATGAAAACAATTTCTGCAATATATTTTATGGTTTCGTAAAGTATTTAGACAAAATTTGAATCAACTATATTTAAAGGAATATATATTCTACATGACGTGGAGGTTACTAAAGTTGTCAACATGTTTAATCCTTATGTTAAATATTTTTCAATTGATGAAATACAAGTGTCATATTTGGTTATGGATCAAAGGCATCGTTGGCCATTTTTAATGGCTATCAATATTTAGACTAGTCTTCTAATTCACATCTCTCAATTTTTTCACTTAGTAAAAGTTAGTGCATGCCTTAGAAAAAACAATAAGGAAAAATTCATATCACTGCCCTACCTTTTCAAATTTCCAAGTCTTCATAATATTCATTTATCTAGTATAATGGTGTATTCTCAAGTGGTTTCAATTAAGTGGATGAATTAAATTTATTTATGCTTTAGATTATGTATATTTCAAAAACTATTTTTTTATTCAATATCAACAATTATACCTCTAACATACTACTTTGGGAAATTCTTTGTCTCAGGACAAATTTCATTTTTGCTTCTAATTGGGGGACCTTCCAGATAATCAAACATAATGAATCTAGTCAATATATAACCAAGGCTTGTTGGAAGAGTTGATTATGTTTTATTTCCATTTCATTTTTAGTTATGATCATTAAAAAAAAATTGTTTTGATTAATGCTTTTTCAAAGTTTGATGTAATACTGAGAACACAATTATATTGATAAAATCTATATTGTACAAAGAGTGATGGCTCTTTTGTATAAGATATTTTGTAAATGGAGGAAATATCTATGTTCTTAATGATCGTGCAAAGGAAACCTTTAGATTGCACTTTAAATTCTACTTGAATAAACTTTCCTCTTCTTTCTTTTTCTTCTTCACATTCGTATCCACAAAGTGCTTCACAAATTATGAGACCTAGTCATGGCATATTAGGTATGGAAACCTACCTTTTAGGAGTCTTAGTCTCTTGCATAAACAATATATGGTTACTGCCCATATTGAATGATAAAAATAACACTTGTGAAATTTTCATTTTTGGAAAGCATCAAAGTGAAAAGTTTCAAAATCATTCTACAGAGCCATGCAAATCTATGTGGACCCATGCAAATGTAGGCCATTGGTGGAAGATTTTATTTTTTAAAGTTTATTGATAGTCATAGAAGGAATGTTTCCGTGTAGTTTTAAAATAATATATCATAGGAATTAACAAATTCAAAGTATTTTAAGGATGTAGAAAATAAATTTTAAATGTGTAAAAATGCTCATATTAAATGGAGGAGAGTAGGACTCAATGGCATCTGTAAATTTTTGCAGAATATAGGGAATTAAAAGGTAGTTTAGCACCGAATGAACACTAAGAAGAATAAACTGGTTAAATAGAATAATTATATCATTATGACCATAGAAAGGATTATGCTTAAAGCTACAAAATTTCCCAAGAATTTTTGGGTTGAAGATATTTCTTGCACATTCAACATATTTAAAAGGTGTCCAATAAATTGTGTGAAAGGAATAGTTTTGTGAAAAACAAAGAGTGACACAAAGTTAAGTGTCTCTAATTTTAGATTTTTTGTTGTATTTCTTATGCACATGTCCCAGAAGAGGTAATAAGGAAACCTAAAAATGGGAAGGAAAACCACATTTTCATTAGAGAAGAATGAGAAGTATAGATGCTAAGTTTTTATAGTTCAGTCAGTGAGAAATATGTGGTGAGTAGAGACATAAAATTATTGGAGGAAAATGCTTCGAATGATAAAGGGAATGAAGCAATGAATAGAAGATATCCATCTCTCCCCATGGATGGAATAGTGGAAAGTCAATAACAAGAAGTCCCTCAAGGTTATAGGTGCTAATGAAAGAATATAGTCCCTCTTCCAATTTAGATCAAGTTGATTTAGTAATAAATAAGACAAATAATCCTTCTTTAGTGACTTGGTAGACTTGTAGAGAAATCAAGGAACAAGGATATTAAGAGAAATACATGAGTAGTGCATTGACATGGATCGACAAATATTTCCCTATCATCCTACTTATTTTATTGTGAAGAGGAAGTGAAAGAAGAGCATTAGGTATAAGCCATGAATGAATAGTTTGAAGTTATTAAAGGTTTGAATGTTAATACTATAAATAGGATTTTGTTAAATTAAAAAGTGGAATCATAGTTTTTTATTATAAAACATATACTTACATTAGTTTATAAAGAAATTTATGAATGTTAATAATATAAAGAAGAGAATGTTAATATACAAACTATTTCTAAAAACAAATAAAATTATTATTTTCTAATGTTAATTTTTTGAGTGGAAAATGGAGTTTTTCCAATGTAATAAGAAAATTTTATTAATAAAAATTGTAGTATTAAATAAGAAGTTTTAAATTAGGATCATAATTGCGTTGTATCTTTTAAAACAAATAAAATGATTTAATTGGTTCTATAGTTAAGTTTTGAGTGGAAAATGGAGTTTTTCCAAAATGTAATAAAGATACATTTATTAATAAAAATTGTAATTTTAAAATTTCTGAAAAACAAATTTTTATAAGTACAAAACGTGTTCTTTGTAATTCTTACTTTTCTGATGAGCAAATTAATTGTTAATTTTGTGAGGAACAAGTCGCGACAGGTAAAAATGTATTTATTTATTTTTTTTTCCTTCTGTGAAATTTAAAAGGTCATAAGTGATGAAGGGAAAGTTACCGAGTATGGAAAAGGAGGTTTTTGCAAAAATAGCATGTAATTACTTGCTTTTATAAATAATTATGTGTGATGAGAAGTGTGTGGAATATTTTCCTTATCTCAATAAAAGATCGGAGAAATATTTCATTTCTATTTCTTTTCATAAAAACTATACTACAATGATAAAAATGTTGTGATTCAATACATTTCGATCTTTTTTCATTGGATGTATGGGGGATTTCTTTCAAATCCCTAAACCTTTAGAGTAAAGGCATTTGTGAATTTGTATCTTTTTCAGTTTTATTAATTGCTAAATTGATTTGATAAGAATAGTTTTAATGTATATTTAATATTTTATATAATTTTAAGTTCTTTTTCTCTGGTATAATTTGAATGAACGATATATAGTGAATGATATGGGGAGCTAATCAAAGAGAAAGAAGAAATTGGCTCACAAGAATTGTAACATTGAATTTTGATCTTGATATTGATTTATTTATCATTTATTTCGATTAACCTTCTACTCTTCCTTTGGTTAAATTTGACCGATATTATTATTTTTGGGATTTTCGATTGAATATTCAGATCGATTCCTATTTTTAATAATATTCAAACTAGTTGTTTCAATCTAACTGTCAGAGTTGACTATTTATTCTTGATGCCATCTCTATTTAATCTGGTGCCTAAATCTAATTTCCTCATCTTTTACTGATGATAAGCCACATTGGATGGTTCAAAAAGCATCGACATAATTTCTACAGAAAGATGTCTCATAATCATCATTTTTTTGAGGAAGAAAAAATGAAGAAAGGATAATAACATATATTAATCAACATTAACCATCTAATGGAAATGAACAAAACATCATGGGTGCTACTATACAAGGATCTCAATATCTAAGATCCAACATATCAAGTAATAATTTTCAATCCCAATGTCTTTCTCTTATGGAATATGATGTACAAAACATGGATGTTTTGAAAGGAGAGGAAACAATTAATTAAATATCAGTTATTTCCTTTGGTGAAAGGGTTAGGTCATTGAGTCAAAACAAAATTAAATCCTAGTGAAAGAGGATATTTAAGTAGTAAACCGAGCACAAAAAGTGGTATTCAATCTAAATTTATGTGTGTCATTCAAATATTCAATAAGAAATCCATTCATCCACTTCTTTTTTAATCTTTTTTTAAACGGAACAGGTAAGGGTTTCGTATCTACAAATTTGGATTAAAGACTAGAATCCTTACAAGATTTTTGCAAACCAACTTTTTTGCAGACAAGAGAGTATTGAAGTAGTTTGTAGACTTTGGGATTTTTGTTCCATATTAGCCTAAATACATTGTCAGTGTATATCATACAAAAATTTCCCAGGATATAAGAAAATTTATAGTATAGCATATCAAAATATATACAGAGGACTTGAAATGGGAAAGCAAAGCATGAGAGCTAAGTATGGTATATCACATTACCAATGTCGCCCCTAAGTCGGGGATCTCTATTCCCTTTGGCAACAAGTTTGGTGCCTTTCTCACCCTCAGTCTTTGATGGAGTACCAGACCGAGTAATCTCTAATGTTGAGAAACATTCGCTAGTAACATGAATTTCCTCCCTGGGGTCATTGACTAATTGTTCCATATTGGCATGCTGATGAAACAACTAAAATGACATACATTGCTTTTCTACAATATCCTCAATATTTGAAATGGAGAAAAGAAAAGCATGTGAAGAATCAAGTAGTTTGTCTAACAATAGATATCGTCATCATTATCAGGAAGGACATGAGAGTTAGCCATTACAGAACTAAAACCATGCACCTAATTACACCGGTCACTATAATTTACTTGCCTCTAAACAAAATTCCATAAGAAAAGGCGTTGTATCTATCCCAATCAGGTAAAATGAGAAGAAATATATTTGTGATCTCTTTTATGTGCCAAATCTGAATTTGTTAGATATTCAAAATTGGAATGATCATGGTTATGATGTTATATTTAAGGAATTGATGTAAGAATCTTAGATAAGTCACCCAATAGAAAAATTATTATAAAGGTTGAAATGATAAAAAGTAGAATGTTCCCATTTAATTCAGAAAGTGTAAATATGTCAGATTAATTTGTACAAAATTCCTCAATAATTATGAGACCTAGTCATGGCATATTAGGTATGACCACCTACCTTTTAGTAGACTTAGTCTATTGTAGAAACAATCTATGGTTAATCCCCATATTGAATGAGAAAACCAACACTTGTGAAAGTTGCATTCTTGGAAAGAATCAAAGAGAAAACTTTACAAAAGCCTCCTAAAGAGCCAAGGGTTCTCTAGAACTTGTCCACGCAAATCTATGTGGACCCATTCAAACGTATTCCATTGGCAGAAGATTTTATTTTTTAAAGTTTATTGATAGTCGTATAAGGAGTATTTAGGTTTAGTTTCACAATAATAAGTTATAGGAATGGAAAATTTTCAAAGAATTTAAGGGTGTAGAAAAAAAAGCATAAAATATGCCAAAATGCTCAACATAAAATTAAAGAGATTATGGTTGATTGCAGTTTGAAATGTTTTGCAGAAACTATGGAATTAAAAGGTACTTCACCACCATATATACCCCATACAATAATAGAATTTCTAAGTAGAAGAATTATATCATTATGAAAGTGACAAGGAGTATGCTTAAAGCTAGAAATTTGCCCAATGATTTTTGGAATGAATATATTGCTTGTTCATTCATCATACTGAAAAGATATCCAATAAATTGCGAAAAACTGTAATGTCACCATCTGATTAGGATACATAAGGGAATAATTTTGTTTTCCTATTTAAGTTACCGTAGGCTAGGATAAGAGAATTAATTAATGGAACACAATTCCAGAGAAAACTTGATAACACCTAAAGGAGGAAAAGGGGACATGGGTCTTATCTAATAAAAGTCTCTTTTAAATTATAAGGTGAGAAAACCCACTAATGTGACTTTACTCAAATAAAAAGTAAAAAGGTGGGGAAGGATTCAAGAGTGTTATAAAAATGGGAAAATGAGGAGTATCTCCTCATTCTTTCATTCATTCACTTGAAAATATATTTTTGGAGAGCTTTTGGGAAACTGTCTAGGGTTTTTGGAAATCCTCATTTTGGTTGTTGTTTTTGGCTTTAAAACTATACACCATATCTATTATTGGAGCTAAACCACTTATATTTTGACATTAGGCTTCATTGTTTCTGAGGAAGAAGGAAACAACATAGATGGAATAAGTTTTGAATCTATTATCAGTTGATTCTATATTATGTTTTTGTGTATCTTATATAATCTCTTTAAAAGATTCATCTCGAAAAATCTTATAGGCAGAGTTCATATCTAACAAAGAGGCTCCACTTCCACAATCCATTACTAAGTATTGGGTCAAGTTCATTCTCTTGTGTGATGGCTTGGATAACTTGTTAAAAGAAGGACTAGTTTTGACACTATTTTTGTGGGCCGAGTTACCTGTTCTTTCTTGAAGGAGTTTGGACAAGTTTATTTGCTGATATTGTTGGACCTAAATCCCACTTCATTTCTAGTCGAAGTGATACTAAATATAGGCACAAATGTTTTTTATTCAGGTTTATCATAGCCCTTCTTTTTTGTTTTGGGTAGGTAAGAACCCACGGGGATTTGAACCAGTGACCTATCACAAGGAGTGTGTTAAAAGTGCACCCATTCACCGTCAATCCAAAGCCCCGTGAGCTATCATAACCCTTCTTGACAATATGAGAATATTTAATTGTAGGCTAAGTTAACAGAGTTGTAGTAGTGTTGGAAAGGGGGACAATTTTTTTCTCTTAAGGACTAGCTTACCATGCCTTATGGAGTCTATGTTGTTGATTTGAAGTTTGTAGAGACCGTCATTTTCTTTCCAAAAGAACTACTAAAGGTATCAAGTATTATTATTGTTGGGAAGTGTTGTGAAGGTTGAGTGCATTCTTTGTGATCAGATCAGTCACCTACAACCGAAGTGTTTGATGAAATTTTTCTATCCTTCATTTCTATATTTCTCTCTAAAATTTCTTGTTCAAGATAATATAAGTGGTATGTGTGATTTTAGAGTTTAATACAAGTTTCCTATTATTGTTTGAAGTACTTTTGCGATGTTTTTATTATTATTATGCCTAATTTATTTGAGTAAAACACATGGAAACAAACCTATGACCCTATGCATGTAAATGGTTTCAAAAACACCTGAGTGACGAACTAAAGAAAACTTAGAAATTTTTGGTGGGTTTTTGAGATATTCCTAGGGGCTCCTTTAAGAAAAGGTATAGTTCCATGAAAAACATAGAGTGGCACAAAGTAAACTATCTCTAATTATAGATTTTTTTGTTTTATTACTTATGCACATGTCCCAAAATAGGCTAGGAAGAAACTTGAAAATGAGAGTAAAAAGTGTATTTTCATTGGAAAAACATGAAATTAATTAAGAAATATGTGGTGAGAAGAGACATAAAATTATTGGAGGAAAATTTTTTGAATGATCAAGAGAATGGAGAAACAAATAAGAGATATCCATCTCTCCCAATGGATGGAATACTGGAAAATTTAGAACAAGAAGTCCCCACAACAAGATTGTCATGTAACATGTGCAAAAACAAGAATATAGTCCTTCTTTCAATATAAATCTAGTATATTTAGTAAGAAATAAGACAAATAGTATTTCTTACACTACCCAGTTGGTAGACGTAGAGAGAATTCCAAGAACAAGGATCTTAAGTGAAATATATGAATAGTTTGTTAACATGAATGAACAAACTAATATTTCCCTGTTATCGTATCGTCCTACTTATTTTGAAGAGGAAGAGAAAGAAGAACATTGATTACAAGAAATGAATAAAGAGATTGTAGTTACTAAAGGTCTAAATGTTAATATTATAAATAGGATATTTCTAAATTAACAATTCAAACATAATGTTTTATTATAAAAACATACTTATACAATTTTATAAAGAAATTTATGAATGTTAATAATATAAAGAGGACCATGTTAATAGAAACATTATAATTATAGAAAGAGTATTTAGAATATAAATAAGAAGTTGTTAATAGAATGATTATGGTTGATAGTTCTAAAAATCAATGAAATTATTTACAAATGTTAAGTTTAGTATTTTGTATATGGAAAGGGAAAATTTAATTAATATAATAAATACAAATATATTAATAAAAATAGCATTTGTTAATTGTGTAAAGAAAAAATTGTGATAAATACCTAAAATATTTTCTTGTAAGTGTTTATTTTTTGCCAAACAATTTTTTATAAGTACAAAACATGTTCTAGGTAATTTTTATTTTTGTAATGAGGAATTTGATTACTAATTATGTGAGAAAAATTTGTGACCAATACAAAAGAATGTTCTTTTTCTTTTTATCAAATTAATTTCAGAAATGATGAAGGTAAAGTTACCAAGTATAAAAAAGAGGTTGTTTCGAATATAGCATGTAATGTTTTTATTATTATAAATAATTATGTCTGCTTGGAAGTGTTTGGAAAAAATTCCTTACCTCAATATAAGATCGAAGAAATATTTATTTTTCTATTTCTTTTCATAAAAACTATACTATACTACAGTGGTAAAAAGGTTCTCATTCTTAATATTTCGATCTTTTATCATCTGCGAATTTACAACCTTTTTAGTTTCATCAATAGCTATAAAGATTTGATAAGAATATTTTTAATATATAAGTGATTTTTCTCTGGTATAATTTGAA
>APFE030624807.1:35049-65316 GCA_000404065.3 Pinus taeda | reverse complement strand
GCGCGCGGTTGGTGGGTGTGGGGAATTTCTATGCCATTGGTCTACTCATAATATTCAACTCTAAAGATAAAAAAAGTGGATCTGAGACACACGTTAGTGAACTTTTCCACTTCAAGGTCACATCTGTCTTTGATTACATTGATTGCTTCATTGGGAAGGATTTCTGTGAAGATTGTGCATTCTTCAGGATTGATCCACTCACATTTGATTAATTTAAAAAATTCACTAGTGTATTTAATATAAGAGTCAGTGTGTCCAACTAAGGGGCTTAGAGCGTTGGCCACAAATTTTTCTACATGATAGGTTGGAGAGCCAATAGTGTTTACTATTGGTCTTAAAGAAATGTCGTCTTTATGGATTTTTGGAGTGTCCTATATCCTAAGGATTATCTCACTATTAGGCATCAATATCTTCCTGAACTAGTCATCAAGGCTGGAGGATAAAATGGCCTTTTTGACATCTCTGAAATAATTTGTGATAAGACTAGTTGTAAGCTTCTTGTAGCTACCACTCTCATGGGTCCTATTGTAGAAGTATCTCAATATATAAGTACCAATGTATGAAGCAATAATTAACAATCCCATTGTATCAAGCAAAAATTTACAATCCCAATATAGTTCTCCTATTGAAGATGATGTACAAAACTTGGATGTTTTGGGAAAAGAAGAAACATTTAATCAAATATCAAGTAATTTCTTCAGTGAAAGAGTTAGTTGTTAGGTCAAATCAACAATACAAAAACAAAAATGCAATCATGGTAAGAGAGGAGAATCAATTAGTAGATTAAGCTCAACCAATCGTATTAAATTTAAATTTATGTGTATGGAGAAAATATTCAATATGCAATCCACTCTTCCACTTTTAAAGGATAAAACTACAACTAATTAATTTACAACATTAAAATTTCAAATAGCTATTTTTATGCTCACCAAATATTCATTTCCATTAAATTGTTAAAAATTTATATTATTCACATTTATTTTAAGAGATTCTATATTTTACAAACCACACCCACTTTGTTCAATTGAGATTTATATGCATAACGATTTTTTCAATATACACTGATGTTAGGCCATTCAACTACTTAACCTAACCAACCTAAAGCTGCCTTAGCTATGCTATCAATTAGCACCATGTACTCAAATTTTAGTTAACCCAATAGAACCCATAACACATTGCATGTAGATAGAGAATGACTAATTAATTAGATAAATTGAGTTAAATTTGATAAAATGCTTGATATATTAATCTAAAGATAAATTGATTATTCTTAATTTTTATTTAAAATTAGATTTAATGGAAAAAAAATTAAACTAAATTGATTTGGTTAATAAGAACACGGGAAATTTGAAGAAGAAATAGGTAGTTGATCTCCTTAATCTTCCCGTAGCCTCTCTAAACAACAAATTGATTCATCAAGTGCTCGTCTAACTCTGTAAAGGAGATCATCTTTTAGTTCTTTGGATATGATGATGATGATGATGATGATGATGATGATGATGATGATGATGATGGTGATGGTGGTTAACGTCCACCGAGACCAAACATTGGTCTATTGGACCTAAAGAAACAAATTATTTATTTTGATTTAAGATTTTATTCCTATGCTCAAAAAGTTTGGAGAGAAGCCTCCAAAGCTCACTATAATTTTGACATTGTAAAACACTAGGAAGGTTAGTATTGTAACAAAGATTGTGAGAATGGGCGAGCTATATTTCAATGTAGCTCTCCCATTCTCCAGTTGATCAATGACTAAGAATTAAATGACCTTTAATTTTTTTATGTCGCGTTGTTAATGTAAAACTATTTTTTTATTGCTGAATGTTTTATGGTTAATATGATTTTTATTTTAATTATTGTATGGATTTTCATAATAAAAAACAGGAATTTTATTATAAATTAAATAAATGTTAAAATATATATATTGGAAATTACATTCAGTTGATTAGAGATTTTAATTATTTGTTTATAAGATTAATTATGAAATTAAATATAATTTGTTAATTACAATGAAATTTTTTATCTTATCACTAACGTCTTATATTATTAAATATTTAGTTAATAATTTTTTAAAAATTATTAAATATATTATTTTAGCAACTAAATCATAAAAATATTAAACAGGTATAACGTACGTAAAAGAAAGGTTTAAAAGAAAGTTATTATAAAAGAGATGTTAAAGGATATTTTACCTTTGTTATTGCATTTTTTCATTATATAATATTTTAGTAGAAATAATTCGATATCTAATATCATTAAAGCAATATAAAAAAATTTCAAGTTGACTATTCCTTTCACAGTTTTATTCAATAAATTAATTTTTTTTACTATTTAAAATATAAATAAATTTTTTTTTTTGGCCCTGAGTGAGAAGAGAGGGGTGCATCTTTCTTCCATCCTTAGCCCGCATCGACAGGTTGACCGAGTAGAGCCATTCAAGGGGAAGGGTCCCCGGTTCAAGGGGAAGGGGACTGGCCAATCAAAACTATACTAGGGTTCACGGGTTGGCCATATCACATGCTAAGCCATCGAACTACCTAATCGTGAACCTACTTTAGTTAACTACCCATTTATCTTGCCATTTCCATCTATCACTTAGAAATTGAGTTCTTTTGAGCACGTTCTCTATTGAAACTAAACATTGTCACTGAACCAAGCCACTGAACCTCACCAACTATCAATTTTCAGGGGGGTTAATTAGTAGTTCATCCTTTGTGAGACCCCGGAGAGCATAGATTGGTCATTTGGGGTTATTATATCACTTTTTTCTCTACAACTCTTAAGATAAGAAAAGAATATCAACCTTATATATCACTCAAGGCTGCTGCAGGGGCATTGACTTTATATCTACAAAGGTCAGGAAAGGAATAGGCAAAAGACGGGCTAGGAAAGGGTTAGAACTAGAGACAGGCTAGGGCAAGAGTAGGAAATAGAAAAACTATGGATAAGACTAGAAAAAGTGAAAGGACAAAATAATAAGCATAAATTACCTTGAACCAAACTAAAAAAATCTATACAATGGCTATTCAAATGCACTTTATCTCACCTTTCATCCATTAAAAATCTATTTATTTAATATCAAATTATCTCACCTTTCATCCATTAAAAATCTATTTATTTAATATCAAATAATAAAATAATATATATTTTAAACACAAAAAATGAAATTAACCAATACCATTTAATATAACTATATATTATTTATACCTACCTTTTTTTATTTTATTTTTGCTTTACAAATTTGAATGTAAATTACAGATTATAACCTCCGTTATCATTGAGTATATTTTCAACACCAATTAGCTATGTTCTCAAACACTTCAAAATATACCATTATTAAAACATAAAAAAATTGCAAACTCGTTTACAATCACTTCATAGTGGTCATAATTTTCATCACAATTTTCAATCTAATATAAACATATAGATATTATGCAATCTCATGATATGGAGAATTGTTTAACCAATTATTCCACTTCCTACTAAAGATTTGGTTATATTGGAATAGTGAAATGCATTAATGCACTTAGAACTGATTTAATTTAAAACTATGAAATGCTTTATATTGAGGTTTTTTAAATTTAATTTATTATAATATATAATATTATATATATATAAATTATATATTATAAACACACACACTTGGACTCAACCCATCAAGTTGGAAATGAGGTATTTTGATAATCTATTGACCGAGTAACAAGGAAAAAAATAACAATCACGATATTAGTAACTTAGTAATTTGATTAGAAAGTTTAAATAAATATCACACTAAAATAGATTAATAGAACACATCAATCAATTAAGAGTCTAAAATAGATTAATAGAACACATCAATCAATTAAGAGTCTGAAGGGTTCACTAGGTCGAGTCCCTTGCACTAGATATTCAAAGTACTAATCATGTAGAAATACATTAGATATGACACTTGATGTAAGATATCTAGTTGTCCATATGTTCCATGTGAATCCTCATATTACGTTGCTCTCTTTTAATGTCTACTAAGATAGCAAAAAATTTATGTTGGTCTGCTTGTCAGTCCATAAGGATTCTATCCATTAAAATCTTCATTTTCTAGTAAAGGAAAAGGGAAAGAAAATATTGTTTCCTATGACTCCCAGTATGAACAGGGTCCAAAACCAAATTCCCAAATTCCTCTAGGAGTTATTATTCTCACATAACATGTCGATCTCTAACAACAAAATTATCTGAGTTTTGTAGATCACTTATAACATCCACACGGATAGTATGTTGAAAGGTTTATCCTGCCCCTTAGTCATGTGAGTGGTGTCGGTTACACCCGTGAGGGCCATGGCCATCTCCTTCACCTTTGTGTCTTTGCATCCTGTGATGCTACATTTCAATATCCCTGCTAACCTTGACCTAGGTCTCAATAATACATAGAAATAAAGTTAAGGGGTTAGGTTGCAAAAGACTCTACAATTATCAAAACATTATAGTTCTAAATAGATACATAGTATTCCAACTCCCCATGGGACAAATATCAATAAATCTATACAAACAAAGATGCAAACCATAATTTTCTACAACCTTGTGGTACCCTACATTCTTGATAGAGGTCATGGGATGAATTTTTTTTTATAAAGCCAATGGTAAAAACCCCCACCCATAAGAAATATTGAGACTAATGGCAGGATAAATTGGATTTATAGGAGTCCTAGAAGAGATTGTAACCTTAACTAGAAGGGCCCCTTCCTCTCCGTCTCTGCCAACAAAAGACAAATACCTTTCCCAAATTACACTAAAAACATCTAAGAATGAGTAGAAACTTCTATAGTATTGGAGAGCCCAAGCGATAAGACAATTAAACATATCTTCACTAAAAATATGCATCCATATTATAGAAAAAATTAAACCACAGAATAATAACAAAGAGGAGAAATCTTCGTAGGATAAGAGTTACCACGAATTGGATAAATGTCAGATTTTACATGCAGGGGTTGTCAACTGGCCTTATGGAACTGGCTTGGGAAGGAGAACTAGTCCCAACACTATTGGATATGTTCTCCACGGAAACTTTTTCCTCCTCCAAAAGCTACTACTCATGAGGAGACTGAACCAACTATTGTGGAAATACCTTATCCAAGGGTAGTCAATAATCCCCTGAGTAAAAATAAAAACTGACAATATGCAACGGAGCACATAAAAAATCCCATTGTTCGTATGATGCTAATTAAGGTTATGCATGAAGAGCATGCATGGAATTACCATACCACCCCTAAATCTAATGACCTCCATTTTCATGAGACATAGTGTAACACCCTGCGGTTGACAAGCAACCGAACGCATGCTCCACCACCGTGCGAAATCGACTAAGTCATGACAGAACCGCGAGGAGTGACCAAGGGCATGATATCTTGCTATATGGATGAGTTGGTGCTCCATAATTTATAAGGGCGAATGGAGGAACTCACCTTGCAAGCCGACCGAAGGGTGTGAAGCAAACATGGGCGATATTGGTGGGTGGTCCCGTGCCATGGGTGGGCCGACCCACACAAAGACGCAACAATGTTTGAAGGCGCGCGGTTGGTGAAGTAAATGGAGGGTCGGCCGAGGGCACGACCTCCACACATGATAGTGTATAAACATGCGATGGAGTGTGGAATTTTGGACGTCGCACTTCGCACTTGAGTCCCAACACAAGGTGCGAGAGTTAGAGGTGCAGCGCAGTATACGTACGAGCTATGTGCCTGCCCGCTAGGCACGACTGCACAATGACTTCGGCATAAACGTTGGGCAGACGAAGGTGCGGGTGGAGGGCGTTCTAAGGCGCCCACCCGCCAAAGTATTAAGATAGGTTTTGGGTTGTGTTTGGGCGGTGGGTCATGCATGGGCGCACCCGTCCAACTCGGCAAAAAAGACTTGTATTGTATTTTGGATTGACTTGTGGTGAGACCACCGTGCGCTCTTGCATGGGTGGGCGCCCAACTCGGGTATAACGTCGGTTGAGTTATACTCCCGGTCATTGTAAAAATTCTCTCATATAATAAAAGATTACTTTACATGTGATGTCGTTCCCCTGCTATTCTATGATGTTCTTATATTAATGGTTTCCGCACATTAATATGTTATTCATGTTTAAAGATGAATGTTAAGGCATAGTTCGTAAAGTAAGCTAACAATGAAAGATGTTAATTACTTAGGCCATGCCGCACTCGGCCAATTTAAGGAAAAAAGAATTGGGGGTGTGACAGGTGGTACCAGAGTAGGTTCATAGGTGGTGAAGTTGTTGCTTGATGAACACAGAGAACAGACATGTATGCAGGGAAACGTTATGGAGAAATCGTGGATGAACAGTCCGGGTTTCGTGGACTTGATGGTTCATGGAAAGACCATTCAAGCTCTAGTGGACATGGGGGCCACTCATAACTTCATGACGACATGGTTGGCAAAAGAGGTTAGACTGATGATCTTCCCATCGAATGTGGATGTTAAGGCAGTGAACTCTAGAGCTAAAGTGGTGGGTTTGGCACACGAAGTGCTTGTGCAGATAAAACACTGGAAGGGTCAGTTGGACTTCACAGTAATGGAGATGAACGACTTCGATATGATACTTGGATAGGATTTCTTGAAGGGAAACATGGCTATTGTTGTCCCCTTATGTGATGAGGTGGTGTTGATTGGACAGTCACAAACTTAGACTTTGCCCACTCATAGGCAAATGATGGAAGTCAAGGTGCAGCATGTTTCTGCACTATGTTTGGAGAAGGCTATGAAGGAGTCAAATATGGAGACATATGTGATGATGTTCAAGGGAGTCGAAGGTGATGGAGTGGGGATGCCTGTTCCAGCCGATATTTCTGAGGTATTGACCAAATATGCAGATTTGATGCCTGATGAGCTACCGAAGAAACTTCCACCAAGGTGTGCAGTGGACCATAGCATTGAGCTTGAGACAGGAAAGAAACCACTGGCTAAAGCACCTTATCAATTGTCAGGACCTGAGTTGGAGGAATTGAAATGATAGCTAAAGGAATTAGCTGATGCAGGTTTCATCAGACCTTCAAGGTCCCCTTATGGAGCTCCAGTATTGTTCTAGTGGAAGAAGGATTCAAATGAGCTATGGATGTGTTGTGATTACCATGCATTGAACAAGCAGACAGTAAGGAACAAGTATCCTTTGCCATTGGTTGTTGATTTCTTTGACAAGCTTGCGAAAGCTCGAGTGTTTTCCAAGCTAGACTTGAGGCATGGGTATTATCAGGTGCAGATAGCTGAAGGAGATGAGAAGAAGACCGCAATAGTAACAAGGCATGGTAGCTTTGAGTTCCTTGTTATGCCATTCGGGTTGTGTAATGCTCTTGCTACGTTTTTCACTTTGATGAATGATGTCCTACGACCATACTTGGATTCGTTCATAGTAGTGTACTTGGACGATATGGTGGTGTACAGTGACAACATGGAGGATCATAAAAGGCACTTGGCAATGGTGTTCAAGGCACTGAAGGAAAATCGGTTGTTCTTGAAGAAGTCTAAGTGTGTGTTTGCTTAGACCGAGATTTCGTTCCTTGGACATATTGTTTGTCAAGGGTACATATGGATGGAGCTGAGCAGAGTGAAGGCAATCGAGGACTGGGTCGAACCAAAGAATGTCCATGACAAGTTGGTGCTCCGTAGTTTATAAGGGTGCGTGGAGGAGCTCGCCTTGCAAGCTGACTGAAGGGTGTGAAGCAAACATGGGTGATATTGGTGGGAGGTCCCACACCATGGGCGGGCCAACCCACACAAAGACGCAACAATGTTTGAAGGTGCGCAGTTGGTGAAGTAAACGGAGGATCGACTGAGGGCGTGACCTCCATAAACGATAGTGTATAAACATGTGACGGAGCATGGCATTTTGGACATCGTACTTCGCACTTGAGTCTCAACACAAGGTGCGAGAGTTAGAGGTGCAGCACGGTATAGGCACAAGCTATATGCCCGCCTGCTAGGCACGGCTGCACGATGACTTCAGCATAAACGTTGGGCAGACGAAGGTGCGGGTGGAGGGCATTCTAAGGCACCCGCCTGCCAAGGTATTAAGATAGGTTTTGGGTTATGTTTGGGCGGTGGGTCGTGCACAGGCGTGCCTGCCCTACTCGGCAAAAAGGACTTGTACTGTATTTTGGGTTGAGTTGTGGTGAGACCACTGTGTGCTCTTGCATGGGTGTACGCCCAACTCGAGTATAATGCTGGTTGAGTTATACTCCCGGTCATTGTAAAAATTCTCTCAAATAATAAAAAATTACTTTACATGTGATGTTGTTCTCCTGCTGTTCTATGATGTTCTTATATTAATGGTTTTCGCACATTAATATGTTATTCATTTTTAAAGATGAATGTTAAGGCATAGTTCGTAAAGTAAGCTAACAATGGAAGATGTTAATTACTTAGGCGGTGCCGCACTCAGCCAATCTAAAGAAAAAAGAATTGGGGGCATGACACATAGGGTGGTGGGAACGAAGAATAAGACTCACAGTTACCTCGAGTCACACCCATCGAAAAAATTAATATGTATAATTAAATAATTTCTTTATTTATTTATTTTAAATTTTTTAAACCATTATATATTTATAACTAATCTTTAATACATTTCAAATATATATATATATATTATATATATATATATATATATATATATAATCTATGGAATAGGACTTCTTCCCTGCCATGTGAATACCCAACGGATACTATGACACCATCATTCAAACACGACAACTATAACCCTATACATAGTGGCGTTATTTAAGAAGTTTATAGATATTCAACATTTCATTATTAAGGTAATGGGAAATTAAATGTAAAAGTTGATTTATTTTAAATAATTTATCCTTAAGAAAAATTGTAATTATATAAAGAGCATTTATTAATAAATAAATTTATTTAAAGTTTCCGAATTTTCTTATAATTCACATACATTTGACCTTAATCATAACTAATACACAATTTATAATCAATAGTTAAAACTTTGAACAACTATGACAGATGTTTTGTTTTTATGCTAATACTCAATTTGCGAATGATAATAATGCTAATACACTAGTCATAATGATTGCAGTGAATCAAGTAAATTTCAGTGTTTTACATGTGAGCACGTGGATGTTATGTGTATACATTATTATTCAGTAGTTTATATATAATTTTACAAAGTATATAACTTATTGTGAAATAAATATTTTTTTAATGATAATTTTGATGTATAAAAAATTTCAATTTTTGGATAAATATTGGAGCAATTTTTTGTTTTGTTTTAATTTAATAAATTTTAGATTGGCTATTTTCTTATGAAAAAAATAAATAAATTTATATTCTATTATTTATTATTTTAAATATTTAAATTAATTTTAGATGTTTATTACACTGAATTTTTATTTATCTAATTTTCATTTTTTAATTATTTTTTTTTTATATATAATTTTATTTAGGAATATATATATCATACAAAATATAAATTAAATATATATATATATATATATATATATATATATAGTTATATATATATAATTAATTAATTATATTAAATACTAATAATAGGAATATTTAAAAAATTCAAATTAAAATGATTTCCAATAAACAATGCTATTTTAGTTAAATTAAATTCATATGTAATACATAGTATGAATAAATAGCATTAATAATATATTGTTTATAATGATAAATCAATATAAATTTTATTTAAAATTATATTCTATATAAATTACTTTAGATTTAACAAATTTATTTATTAATTTTTATTAAAAATTTATTAGAAATATTTATTATTTAGAAAACTTAAACTTTCATTTTTAATTAAATATTATATATTAATTGCTTAAAAAGTTGTGACCAAATTTGACAGGTTTGATAATATTATATTTTTTTGTAATACTAGGATCAACTCTTAATTAAAAGATCTAAAACATTTTAGTTTACTTTTCTTCTTTGAAATTGATTTATGTTTTTTTTTTGTATATTAGGATCAACTTTTAATTACAAGATCTAGATATTAGTTCACCTTCTATCTTTGAAATTGATTTCCACATGCTTTATCAATAACATGATAGGTATATTGCATAACTGCATTAATATTCAAATATATATCCACTCTTATTCTATTCAACTTGCTTAAAGTACATTCCCTTAAGAATAATATATCCTCCCTCAATTTATTGATTTTCACTATCCATTTGGCTCTCTAGCAATTTGAATTTGATTGTAGCATATCACAATAGATAACAATGAATTATTTATATATTGTTAAGAGGTGTTATAACAATGAAGAAATCACCTATATGAAATTTTATACATATTTGAATATTATAAAATATATTTAATTTAATTCTTATTTTGTCAAAATAAAAAATTTAAATATATTCAATTTTGTAATTCTGTATTTAAAATTGTAGATATATTCATGCACACCATTTTGTATTAATCCAACCTTCTTGTATTAATCCAAAAATAATATCCTAATAGGAAGAAAATTTGGGGTCATCATCTTTGTCTTCATTTGGAATGTGCACCTGAGTAACACCATGGTAATCTAAAGGTTCCAATATAGTTTGTTTCCATTCTTCAATGAATCACTGTTGTACATTATACATGTCTCTCTTGGAATTCATTCCCAATGCAATATCCACAATAACAAGCATGCTTCTAGACAGGTAAAAATTAGTGAGTGTGACTTATGTTTCTAACATAATGAAAATACCCCGTATCAAGTACAATTTTACATGTATGAACATGCAAACAACCAACATCAGATATATGCCAAAATAATCTACACATAGACTTATCATTTCTAGCATCATTTCCATGACGCAAATTTTGAGTACACCAATCAACAACACTATTTGCATATTGTATCATAGTAGTATGAAATTATATTTGGTATCTCTAAGAGATCATTTAATACAAGCTCAAGCTCCATCATGTTCTCCTTTTCCATGACCATTTTCAAAAAATATCCATGTATATCTAAATGTGATGTTACTATGAAGTCGACAAAACTAATAAAATGATCTTTTTGACTTGAATTTCCATGCACATCCATCTCACCAAACCTAATGTTCTCTAAAAATGACATATATATCCCTTATAAGAGAATAAACTTTTTTGTTGAAAGAATGTTGCAAAAAAACGTGTATCATGCGCCAAATCAACACTAACATAAATGTGAACCTCCTTCATCACTATTCCTTGATCTAGTGTATTTTGTCTTCGAACAATATGTTCCTCTGCATGGCTATAAGATACATGGGAAAAAATTATAAGTTGTTTTGAATGATAATATTCACTTTGTATTTCTTTTTGTGGTGAAGAGATATAGTTCTATGTAAGGTCAACAACATATAACACAACAGGAAATGGAAAAGTATCTGAGCTAGTTCCAAATTGTATGTCTTTCTATCTTGTTGTGTGACTATGTTGGACATACTAATAAATTTGCATAGTATTAAATTCATTAATGAATTATTTGATGGGAAATTCATCAAAAACCAAACCAATCCTTCTTAATTAACCTCAATAAGATTAAAAAATGTAACATACTTAAACACATTTAGAAAATATAAATAAATAAATTAGCATACTTAGAACATCTTTTCAAACATATCATTTGAATAATCATGTTAATAATCCTTTGATTTCTTTAAATTAAGGGAATTATCACATTTTTTTTTACAAACTTCACATTTTGAAGTTCTCACCTTCTCCACTTTCACAAACTGAAGTCTTGATGATTCAATGACATGCGATGGAGGTGATTCATTTGAAATTTGGAATTGTAACCCATAATCTAAAATACTTCATAATAATAATTTAAATTTTGCATGGTACCTAAAACACTAAGTTTCATGAGCATTGTTTGGCGATATATACGAAGGCTTCATTTCCTTAAAAAATTGTTTCATAATTGTTATATCAATATGTGCATTTTGGACCTTATGGAATAACTTTGTTTTTGATATGTCGAATAAATATTTTTAATACTCCTCACTTACATCACCTAAAACTATATGTTTCAGGAAATATCTTAATTTTCATTTGTAAGGAAATATCTTGGTAGATCAACTCAAAGGGATTAGATCTAGTTGGCTTATTAGCAAAGGTTAACTTGAAGGGGCTTGAGGAGAATTGACCATGTAACCTCCCAATAACAAGATGATTTAACAATGGGAACTCAAATAATTAAGCTAACCCTTAGGGATTTGTCAAAAAATATCTTCTATGATAAGAAAATATAAAATTTTCATTCCAAAATTCAATTACTATTTTACAACCTTAATCATAAACTTTGTCATTTCTAGGATCCATGCACACTATTACCCAATTCTAATGGTGGTTTATGATTTCCAATTATTCTCTTGTAGAAATCTTTATCTCAATGTTCTTCTAATAATATTAAGTTCCTTTGAAGTTTCAATGACCAACCTTTCACCGTATGTCAATTTACTTATAGTTATATTCGCAATAGCTAATGACCAACCTTTCACCGTATGTCAATTTACTTATAGTTATATTCGCAATAGCTATTTGAGTAGATATATGGTCCTTCATTGGTGTTTTGTTACCAATTAAGTCATATGATGACTTAATATTATTAAGCAATATTATTTTTATCATATTCATTAATACCAAGAAAACACAATATATCTCATCTCCATTTGTCTCAATAAGCATGTGAGAAGTCGAGCTTAAAAAATTAAAGGTTTTGGTGAAAAATATTCTTCATATATCTTACTTGTCTAGTATCATATAGTGCGATTAAACATATTCCATCCAACATAAATATGAATATGAAGAGATTATGGAAGGGTTGTTTACATGTGTCTTCCATAAATCTATTCTACTACTCCATGCTCCTCTCTCACCAAAAATTTCACAAATTAGATTTTGCATTTCTGTATCTCGGTAAGAGAGGAGAATTAATTAGCATATCAAGTTTACTAATGACACATAGTGAGGTTGATGTTTGAGAGAATATGTTTGATCACACTATCTCATACTATACAAGTAAGATATATCATGATTTTTTTGCGAAATATTTAATTTCTCAAGACCAACTTCTCACACGCTGATTGAGAAAAAAGGAAATGAGACGTTTTTTTGCTTGGTATAAATCGAGATGATAAAAATAATGTTTCCTAATAATATTAGGTCTATCATATGACTTAATTGGTAGAAAAACACACATAAAATACCATATATCTCCTCTAAGATCTATTATGAATGCAATTATAAGTAAAAAGACATCAAAAAAGAAATTGGTCACTGTAACTTTAAAAACACTTAATATCAACAAAATGACAATGACAAAAAATATTTCTACAAGAGAAAAATTGAAAACTGTAAACCTTCGTTAAAATTGGTTAATAATTTGTATGAAAACTGTAAACCTTCGTTAAAATTGGTTAATAATTTGTACAACTCATGGAATTGATAAGGTTTCAGATGAATGATGTGGCATAATAATTGAATATCAAAATCAATTCTATAGTTTCTTCTTGTAAAAGAGATGTATTAACACATAGAGTCTTAAGTGGTGTTAGGGAGAAGAATTGAAAACATTTACTAGAAATCTAAAAATAGAAGTTTTCCACAAGCTCCAAGATGCACATCATTAAATTATTATTTGACAATAGAATTTTGAGGAAATGAAGCCTTGATATATATGACCCAACAAAGTTCACGACACATGTTGTAAGTAACATATGGTATTCAACTATTGTTATGAATTATTTTGTAATTATGGGTTATAATTCCAACCTTTAAATGAGGCACCTCAATTTCATATCACTAAATCATCAAAAAAAACTTTACTTTGTGAAAAAAGGGAAACTGTGCATTTTTATAGTATGAAGTGTGTTAAAAATAAATGTTATTATTCCCCTAATTTGAATAAATGGAAATGTTATGCACATTATTATTCAATGGATATGATTAAAAGAAAGAATTTCAATTATCTTACATTTTATTTATCTCATGGACGTGAATCAAGAAGAATTGATTTGGTTGTAGATAAAGTCCCAACTAAAGATTTTCATCAATCATTCAAGACTATCCAAATTTATTAATATGTCCAACATAGTCAAACAACAAGATGGAAAGACATGACATTTCAAACTAGCCAAGATACTTTCCATTTGGTTTGTGTTATATGTTATTGACTTTTCAAAGAAATATACATCTTCACTACAAAAACAAATACAAATTCAATATTACCATTTAAAATAAGTTACAATTTTTGTCCATGTATATTATAGGCATGCAAAGAAACAAATTGATGGAAGAAAGAGTACACTATATGAAAGAATAGTGATCAAAATATATTCACTTTTATGTTAATGATGGTTAGAGACATGATATGTTTTTTTTGCAACTTGTTTCAAACAAAAAATTTTATCTTCTTATAAAGGATAAAGGTGCCACTATTAGAGAACATTTGGTTTGGTCATATGGTTATGTAGGGAAATTCAAGTCAGCAATATCATTTTATTAGTTTTATTGACTTCATCATAATATCAAAACTATATATATATGAATATTATTTGAAAGTGGTGATAGAAATGGAGAACTTAATGGAGTTAGATCTTGTACTAAATAGGCTCTTTGGAGATACCAATTGCATTTTCATGTTAATATGATATAAGATACAAATGGTATTTTTGATTGGTGTACTCCAAATTTGTGTCATGGATGTGGTACGTCTATGTGTACGTTTTTTTAGCATATATTTGATGTTGATTTTGAGAATGCTTATACATGTAAAATTCCACATTATAAAGGTATTTTCATTATGTTAAAAGCATAGATCACATTGATTTTTTTTTACCTATCAACGATAATGCTTTTTATTGTGAGTATTGTATAGGGGATGAATTCTAAGAGATATGTACAAATATACAAGAAAGGTTTTTTTAAGAATAGAAGCAAACTATCTTCCAACCTTTAAATCATGTTAGTCCTACTCTATTAAACATTCCAAAAGAAAACAAAATGATAGCCCCGCAATTTCTTTCTCATTATGATTTTTTTTATATTATTAAGTCAAGAAATTATGCATTATATATAATTAAATCCTAAAAAATTAATTATATTTAAATTTTATATTTTGACTATATCAATTAAATTAAAAAAATAAATAAAAAAAAAATCGACTATGTATAAAATTCCATACAGGTCTTGTCTTCGTTGTTATTATAACTCGCAAAAATGTGTATGAAACTGACTATCATCTCTTGTAATGTATTACAATCGAATGCAAATTTCTAGATCTCTTGTAATGTACTACAATCCAATGCAAATTTCCAGAGAGAAAAATTGATAATGACTATCAATACTTTGAAAAAATATGTTATTCTTAAGGGAAAGTACTTTCAAAATGTTGAAAAGAATTAGAGTTCACGTATATTGGAAGAGTATGAGCAACATAATGTAATCATTTTCATTTTTCATTAATCGAGGTCAAAGATGGAATAGGATACTAAATGATAAGGAAAGGTTACTTGAGATTCTTCTTGAAAAGCCAATCCCGAAAAGCGAATCCTAAGATATCAAATCACATGTGTGATAAAACATGCCAGCCTTCTATCTCGACTTGCTCAATAAATTGATATATACAATTTAAAATAAAAAAAGATAATAATAAAATATTTCGATTGGAATTATCCAATTAACTTTTAAATGATTTTTAAAAAATATTAAAATTCCGTTTAATCGTAAAAAACTCATATACATTTATATAACATAAAGACTTAAATAAAGCAATGGTTTTTTATTCAGGAGTTTAGTAAATCATATTCATTTTTTACCTTATATAAATTTAAATTTAAATAAAAACATTGTTTTTATTTAAGAGTTTAGTAAACACTATTTATTTATTTGCTTTTTTGTTTGATTTTTTTTTGTTTTTAATAAGAAGAATGAGTAGAGGATTTTACTAAATCTTTGTTGGGATGTAACAAAAATTTTGGGAAATTCTTTACATTTGCACCATTTTTAGAGGATTTTCTATTGAGAAACTGATTAAGATTTTAGGAAACAAATGCCAATATCTTCTACAAATTGTACAACTAAGACTTTTCTCATGATTACAAGAGTAAATTATTAGAAATTGTAAGCACAATAATATGTAGAAACAATACATTGACTTATTTCGGAGACTTTTGCAACAAGGAGTCTACATGAAGTTGGGATCCTGAAGCTAGATTGACATCCACTTCACATTGTCATTTTTCCTGATGGTATTTATGGCCTCTTGTGAGAGGCAGTGTGGTATGTTGGATTTGAAGAAAGTGATTTTTTGACATTGTGTCCTGTACTTGACTTAGCATGAGCTTCTTTAATTGTCGTTCCTTGTTTGTAAAACGTAGGAGTTGAGATAGTTATCTTTGGAAGCTTAGAATCTTTTTGCTGCAAAGCGTGATTTTGTATCTGAAGAGACAATTGTCGAAGGATATTTCTCTTCATTCTCTCGTGACACTTCTAGGTTTCATTGATCCTCCTTTTGGGGGTTGATCTAGAGGATGAATTTCATTTTTTTGTCGATCTCGAAAAGCCTCAAAATAATTTTTCGTAAGGGAAGGTTCAGGACCTTCCATTGGAGATTTATTTGGAGTTGCAACATTTTTGTGTTGATTCTTCCTTTTCTTTTGAACTGGCTGAAAAATTCCGTCATTAGATATGGGGGTGTCGGTCTACCCTTCTTTAGATGCAACGGCTAGAGTTTGCTCATCCTTTTTTTGTTAATGACAGTTTCTAGAAAAGTTCCCATGAGAATGAAAAATGATGCTTTTGAAGGGAATATGCTCATATCCAATTCATGATCACGGATCCATTCCCCTAAATTTATTTTTAGGGCCTATAGTAAACCTTCAAATAGTTACTTCGAAACAAATTCGAGCACACAAAAAATATTCTCCTTTTGCTTTTGCTTTGTCCATATAGGGACCCAACTTATTCTCAATCTCTTTTAGTGCATTTATTCCCGAGTGATAGAGAAGGAGTTGAGGAAGACGAATCCACTTGGGCATACAATTAATTTCAGGATTTGGATTGAAATCCAGAGACCATGGGGAGATAAAGAGGCCTCTAGTCCCCATAAAATACCACCCTGATTTGAAAATTATATATCGTTCTAGTTTATTCACAAATAAAAAAGCATAGAGACCCATACTTTCTACAAATAAAGGTAACTGAACTTGAAGCTTGGGGGTCTATTGTTCCATGATCCAAGATTAGAAGATTTTTCGATTGGTCCATCAGGCCATAAACTTGTCAACCAATGATTTTTATGAGATGGTAAGGCTCTATTGCATGGATCTGATGGAGAGAGTTCCAAATCTAGAATCTCAACTAATTTCTTCACAATATTTTTCTGGGGAGGAGAAGGCTACCATGACTTGTGCGTCTGTAGAAGGGATCTAAATGCACCCACCTCCTCCATAAAGAAAAAAGGAAAATTGGTCTCCAACAAATTCAAGCTTGAACCTTACAGGAGCCGCAACTACAATTGCCAATGTCCCTTCTAGCCAAAGCTAATCTTCAATGGCCAAATCATAAAATGGAGTCGAAGATCGGAGTGCTACAATCATCTAAAATATCAAATTTGAGCTAGCTAATGCTACGACTAGGAAAACTTTAGCCGCCAAGAGCAAGGAGTGGTAGAGCTCATTCTCTTCTTTAAATTACCATATAATTACCACATACTTTTAAACTATTGGTCATACAAATTAGAGATGAAATTTTAAATACCTAGGAATTACCCCTTTATAAAATTAATATCATGAAAATTTAAAAATAATTTCAAAGAATAAAATATTGTATTCTAATTTAATTAATAGTTTGTATAAAACTAATTATTAACAACTAAAGCCGATTTATTTATGAGTTTACTAGAATAATTAACTAAAGTTCTCACATATATATACTATATATAATATATAATAAATTATAATATATATATAATATATATATAGTATAATATACTCAATGTTTTTCATTAATTTATTTTTAGAATTTATTTAGAATTTATAAGTAAAATAGATACAATTAAATAGAAATTGCATATACAATATTTTAATAAAAAAAAAGAAATGAAAAGATAAAATGGATTAAATAAGAAATGAAAATTCATTATATCAAAATTAAAATTAATTTAAAAACAAAAAAAATAAGCCGATTTTTTTCTTTAATGAAAAGCTAGATTAAATTTAAAATTAATTAAATATTTTAAAACCCTAGTTGGTTTTTCTAGAAAACCCTAATGATTTGTTGTGATTTATTCCTCTAGTCGCTCTTCCCATGTCTAGTGCTATCGAGGGAGTTATAATCTCTAATACAATAAGGTTGTCTTAGAAGGAAGGATTCCATAGCAACCCGATTACATAGTATCTAACTCTTCATATCCTACGAAAGTGGGAGAACCGAAAGGCCTGCAACAACATGTAGAGAAACGAAAACGTAAGGTTATTCCTAATTCAACTATCGATACTAAACTAGGGATCACGCAAATTGTATAGGAGAATACATTCAATATATGCAAGATTGTAGTCTAAATGGAAATTTCTTAGGGATATGGGCTATAGAGAAAGAATTAACCCACTAGGTTTGCATGAGATGGATGTAAAAATTCAAAATTAAGTTAGAGCTAGGATCTGTTGTATTTTTTTAAATTATATTTTCCAGTTTGGAATATTAGGAATGGATGGAACTTACTTTTTAAATTGTACATGGATTTATTTGAGATTATTGGATATCTAGAGGTTCGTCTGAGATAGATTAGATCTCAAGGAGACACCATTAGGGATCAAGATGTACCCCTTACCATGTTAGTTCAAGGATGAGGATATTTTGGAATAGACATGAAATTCCCTAGGGAAAAAAAGAAGTTACACTACACATATTATACACACATTTGCATGTACATGAATATATTTGAGCCACTCTTGGAATCAATTGATATTTACTACCAAGATGAGCTCTGGAAATAGATTTTATACTATGAGTACATTCCATTCAGGTGCATAAGATGTCACGAATATGGTCATTTGTATTGCAAATGCTCACTAGTTTCCCAAAATGTGTTTATCGAATCTCTTCCAATATAGTCTAATGAATGGTATACTTATGTGAAAAAGAATTGGCAAAACTGTAAACCCTTTTTTGTGCCAAGACGAGTGAGTAAAGAAAGTGCAAGAGGCCAAAAAATATGAGATATTGGAAACACAGGAGGAGCAAGAGGGTAATGTGCCTAAAAAACCAATAGATGTGAAGGTGAATGGGTCGTTGGGTCAGTTTATCCCAAAGCAAAATCCTCAGAGGGCATTAGTTAACCATTCAGCTGAAAACATGTGCTCTAGGGATTCCATTAGCTAGATGTGTCTTCCTCTTGTAATCCTTCATGTTATTCAAGACAATGTTGAACTACTACCAAGGTAGACTAAGGATATGGGGTTAGGTTCATTAAATTTGAAGGAGATAGACAAGTCTTGGAAAGGAAATGATCTCGTCAATCCCCTTGAACATGGAGTATACCTCCTAGGGAAAGCACACTTAAAGTCTAAGCATGTCATAGTAGTTTCTAATTCAAGCATAAGAAACAAATTCAATCAAAGATATAATGAGTTCACCCAAAAATGAGAAGAAAGGGAGACACAAGGAATTTGCAACTATTGGGAAAAATTAGAGGAGATTTTGTGAATTCAATATGAATTAGGATTATAATGGTTGTACTCCATGGTTCTAAAAAGTATTAGTCATAAATATAGTCTCATGGAGTTGAGGTGTGTATGGAGAAAAGGCTTCTAAAGGATAAGTGGTTTGAAGAAAAGTCATCTATAATAATGATACAAGAAACTGAGATCTTAGGCGAGACTTTATCCATGATAACAACTACCCTAAAGTGTAAATGTCAATCAATGGCCCTAGATTCTTAGGGATCCACATGATCATTAGAAATTTTATGCACCATGGAAGATATTAGAGTCCCGAAAAGGTTTACTTCTTTATGATGATAACCATATAACTTAATATTATTGGTTAGGGATAATATTTCTATTTATCTAATGTATATGTTCCCAGTATTCCAAATGAAAAACAATTATCATTGAACTCCATGGTCTAGGTAGGTAAGCCCATCCACCCATTCCCTTGAATTAAAGGGGGGATTTCAATATTATAAAGTCCTTGGATGAGAAGAGGGGTAGTGTTAGAATATTGTTGGTTTGGGAGAAAGTGTTTAAATAAGTGATTAATGTGGTTAACCTAGTACAAGTGGAGACAACTAATGGTACTTATACCTATAATAATCGTACGGTAGGATAAAACTAAGTTGCTTCAAAATTTAACAAGGTTATGATGTGTACGATTATTTTGAACTAGGATGTATTTTTCAAGGAAAACATTAGATCCCTAGTCATGGGGCATAACATTGTGTTATCTTCCTTAGCCTAGATCTAAAGACCTAATTGAGAAACTACCCCTTTTGGTTTGAGATATACTGGCTTTGGTATGAGTTTCAATCTGCGATTCAACAATAATGGGAGGAGACGTGACATACAGAGGAAACAACGATGTTATCCCTAGATAAAACAATTAATCCCGTTAAGTCATAGGGGGAAATTTAAGTTAAAAAATCGGCCTCAGAACAAAATTGTGCTAAAAATTTAACTTTAAAAGAAATGATAGGATTCAATATGGTGATGTTACCCCCAATAGAAAATATTTTGGAGGGAAAAGAAAACTATTTTTTAAATTGTATTTAACTTATCTCCTTTTATGTTCAGTCAAATTTCAAGTGTAGAAACTTATTGGGTGTTGAAAAACATCTAATGAGTACCCACCAAACATACCTATGATAGAAATACATTGAAAAAATTGAAAATACAGGAAGAAGTTGTGTTGAACATGCCTTTTTCATGTATTCTCAATTTTCACAATGTGGATCTACTCATAAGTATGTAGAGTGGGGACTCAATGCATGTACAATTTAATTCTGCATCCGACAAGTGTCTACTCTTGAAATTTGTGTGAACCTCCAAGGAGGAAAGCCGAAAATACAATTAAAAAGGTAGTTTCCTTTCTCTCTTTAAAAATTCATGTGTCTTATTTTATTATTTTCCTTAGGAGGCCCATTTTATACCTCAAAATTTTGCTAATGGGAAACTAAAAGTTTGTAAGAAAGAGAAGTTTGGGAAAAATCTAGAAGAAAAGGATAAAATAGAAAATAAGATGCCAAAAATTCAACAGGATGAAATCCTACATGGTAGATCAGAGGCTTTTATTAAATTTGAGGGAGAAGTTCAACAAGAATTTGAAGAGAGACGAAAGCAGGGAGGAATTTTCTAAAAATAATAATTGTGCATCTAGTGGCTTAAAGAGGGAGAAAATAGTACTACCTTCTCACATAGGTAAATGTTCTAGGATAGACATCATAATAGAATAGACTCTGTAAAAGGTGCAGATGGACGAATGCTGGAAACCCACCAAGCTATATCTTAGGAGCTAAACATTTTTTTCAAAACATTATGACAGAGCAACAAATTCATAGCCCTAGGGAAACAAGGAAAATATTCCAACAAATTACTTGTCTAATATTTTCCAAAAGAAATGAGGCCCATCTCGGAGCAATAACTTATGAGGAGGTGGAAATGGCAGTAACGGTGATGCCCCAAATTAAAGCTTGAGGGGCAAAAGAATTTGAAGAAAAAAATTCTCAATAATTTTCACATATTATTACAGAAATTGTATGGAGAGTAGTTTAGGAATTAAAGAGATTCCAATCCATTAGAAGAGAACTAGATGCAACCTTCATAAAATTTGTCCACCGAAAGGAGAGACTGGAGTAATCCAATTATTATGGGCCTATAGAATTAATAAATGTCATATACAAGGTGATAACCAACATAATTGAAAATAAACTTGAATCATTTCTTCCACAAATCATATCGCCAAAACAAATAGGGTTTGTGGAAGAACGATATATCTTGGATAGCATAATGGTTTCCCATGAGGAAATTCTCTCTTTAGAAGTTATAGATAAACTAGGGATGATGACAAAATTATATTTAGCGAAGGACTATATTAAGTTGAATTGGGAATTCTTATTTATTATTCTAATGGCATTGGGGTTTGTGGGAGGATGGATTGCTCATATCTATAAGCTTATCTCATTAACCTCCTTCTCAATTCTAGTTAATGGATAGTCATCAACATCCTTCCACTCCTCTCGTGGAATCCAGTAAGGGATACCTTATCGAATTTTCTATTTATCAATGTCGTGGACGGATTAGGGCATAGGTTCAAAGCACCAATAACTGAGAAGTGATTGAAATTCCTCAAGATATATGGGGTAAACTTTCCCCTCACCAATGAACAATTTGTTGATGATACCATGGGGCTTGATACACCATTGGTACAATAATATCAGGTCTTTTATCAAATTATTGATCAATTCCCCTTCGTTTTAGGGATGCATATTATTAGAGGTAAGTCCCAATCCTTGTTTTTTAATATTTATGTGTTTGTTCAAGCACTTGTAGCCAAATTTTTGGTATCCAAGTAAATCATCTTCCATCCAAGTGTTGGGCCTCGACTATGCCCATTTATGCACCATATAACACCATTATTCATAGCCTAGGTTTATATACTTTTACATTCATTTCATATCATAATTTGACAACTTGCTACCATTTCATATCCTACACTTCATGGTTTATTAGAATTATTTTTATTAGATTTTCTATAATTAGAGATGAATTTGCTATGATTTCTACTGTGGGTTTTTTCTAAGTTCATTGCCATATGATTCCATTGCCGAAATTCTTCACAGTTAATTAAACAGCTGTATAGGGTTAATAAGGAATGCGAATTCTCGTCGGTGAAAATATATATATATATATATATATATTATATATATATATATATATATATATATATATATATATATATATATATATATTTATAAAATGCATAAGAATATTTTGATTCTGACACACAGGTTTTGTTCAGAGTGCCCTTATTCATGTAACCTAGATACCATTGTCCAAATTCATTACCATGAAGTAGTTATGATGAGGGGAATATTAAGTACAGAAATAATGCCTAATTCAAGGTTTGACTGTTTCAGCCACAACTACATGGAGGGCCGTGATTTGATGAATTTCTTTATGCTAAACATAGAAACAGTTCCTATAGTTTCTCCATGATCAATATGATTTAACCATGACCCTTCTGGAGATTATCTTAGAAGATCTCATACGTCTTACTTTAGCCTTGATATTGTATATTATTTTTCTAGCCATATTGGTTGAGCATCGACTACATTCTATAAAGCCCGATGTTTTGCATGTATGCAAGGGAGGGAAGGGGAGTAGTAAAGAGTATCAGTTATGGTGGCAATGAGGGATAGAAAAGGGTAGTAGATGTGGTAGATGATAGGAATAATAGCAATAGCAAGGAAGGACGAGTTGTCATGTAATTTTATGAGCTTTGATTTATTATTGAACCATTAATATCATTCTAATTCATCACTTTAATTCCTGTAACTGATTATGTGTTTTAATTTTTAAAACAACTATTGTGTTAATTTAAAATTTCTCCACGAGTGGCAAGGGCGTACCACCATGTGGAAACAAGTTCTGCAACTAGTATAGATCATAGGATTATGTTTGATCACTATCTGGTAGTGTCAATATCATTTGGGAAAGTTATTGCTCAAATTTCTAAGTTGTTATATTCATTTTGTACTTAAATATATACTTTGATTCACAGATTTGGACTGAATGTGACAGATTTCATTACTCGATTGGTAGAGACCAGTAAGGATTTCACTGGGAAATAATTCTTAGCATGTGAATGGTTCTCTTGATGCAATTGCATGATGCAAAAGTATTTAACGAGTACTTTTAATTTGAAAATATGTAGGGATTGATAAGTATATCCAAAGTTTCTAAAGAAAAATAAGTTTATTCTCTGTCTGTTTTCGAATTGTGTAGCATTATGTTTTTATGAGAAATTCTTAGAGGTATTGAATCCTGAACTTGCTAATTCAAACATTAACACAGTCAGAGAAAGATTGAATTGAAACTTAAGCACAATATGTATAAAGGTTTTCTGAGTTGGCGATAGTAGCACAAAGTCCATAATAGTGATTGAATTCTTGAGTTAAGAAGAGTAAGTGTGAAAGTAAATAGAGGTCATGCATTTAGTTTACAGAATGCAAAGTTGTGATTTCTTGTGTTTTGGGATCTACATCCAGTAACTAGACTTGAATTGGCTAGAATTTCCATGCTTTCATAGCATTAAAACATGTTCGTTGAGCATTAATTTTTTTTGGATTAAATCTAGTATGACTTCAATTCTATAGTAAATACATGATTTTAGTATGAGTCTAATTTTATTGTGATTTCCATCCCTCCAAAAAGGTTTAGCTTTTTTAGTGATCTATTTTATTTAGATTAAAGGTTTTTCTATTGAAGATTTTTGAGTAGCAAAGGGAGGTAATATGTGATGAGCTTCTCATAGGTAGAGGTTAGAATATCATTATTCTAGTAATGGTTTCATGGATTGATATCATATTTCAATTTATATAGTGGTTGGATTCTTTAAGTAATGATTGGTATTCTTTTGCAATAGAAATATGTGTTGCTTGAACTATAAATTTTGTAGTTTGCGTAAGGACTTTGCTTCAATTCGTTTGTTTGCTTTACCATTAAGTGAGCTTTGAATTAGCGAGGTTATGATCCAAATAGAGTAGCGATTAAGGTTTGAATAGGATAAGGATTTAGCTTGATAATATTCTTTTCTTTAGTTTGTGTGATTGGAAATAGCTTGAACAATTTTGTGATTTTATACTTAGATAGTAAATTGATTTCATATTCTAGTTTAGGTTAGATTCTCTAATCCTCCATTACCTACACTTGTGCCTTGAAGCTTACGAGCCCCATATCGATAATTTAATGTTGTAATTATTACACATATAATTTCCTCAATGTTTTTGGCACTGTTGTCGCAGAGGTGCTAAAGGGGTTAGAGCATAGTTTCTTTCACAAGTTTTTTTGTGTGATCTTAGTTGTAGGGAAACTAGAGGGTGGGGAAGATGGTAAGATGTGAGTGAAGATCCATGCATCCAATTTGGTTTGGGTTTGCTCCAAAGTCTAGTTTTCCAGGTAAGCGAGGAGTTCAATTTTGGTAAATTTTTATTTAATTAGAAATTTTTATTCATCTAGATTAAAGTCCAAGCTCTTTAAAGACAAAAACATTTTTTGGGGTGTTGTAAGAACCCATTTATACTAATCCATGTTATGAAATAGGGATCATCAACTAGTAGGAGAAATTAAAATAATGATTGAGAGCTTGAAGAATCTCCTTCAAGGCTCTTTCTCAAATCCTAGGAGTAGCTGGGGTATCTGCCTCTCAAAAAGATTTCATCTTGACCACATTCAGAAAATTAGCTATCTCTCTAGAGCCAAAAAAGTATTTGGAAGTTTCCCTTGATTCATATTTCCTATCTATGAAGGAGACCAAGAAATCATGTACCAAATATGATGGCGAGCATCCAGTGGAATTTGAGATCGAAAAATTTTTACCATGCCGATGAGCAAGCCTTGTATGCATTCTAGAGACAAATTATCCAAGTTTTCTTGGTATGATCGAGGAGGACTTTCAGAGTAGTCCAAATGTAGAAATGGGCCAATATCACTAGGATTACATTGATCATTGATTCTAGATCACAATCCAGTCAAACTACCACTCTCATCTTCAAATACTCTTATCACATCTTTAAAAACTACTGATTTTTCATGTTCATATACCTTCTAAAGTTTATATGTTAAATTTCGGCATGAAGAATATATTTTTGTACCTGATTTGCACATGGATTCATTGCAAGTTCTCTTTCATTAGAAGGGGGACATATTTTCTCCAGTATAGTAGGAAAGTTAGTATTGTAAATGAATAAATGAAAATAGTAAAGAGAAAAATAAGTCGTTTTTTGAAAACCATCTTGTCTGGTGCAACTATGTAGGGAATTTTCTTGAAAGCTAGATAATTGGTGGGCAAAGGTTCCAAATTATCCTTGAAAATCTATATGATTTCTTCAAATCATGTATCTTTCAAGTAATTATGTCTCATACTCATGTTGGTTGATGTGGGATACGTTGAGGCACACCTACCAACAAGCCTTGTCCCATTGACATCAACAAATTATCAACGACCAAGTTTAGGGTTAGATAAGGTACCTCGGAGCCTCCATGCCTTAATATTAGGTACCCTTGTCATCTACTATGGAAATAGATCAATGTTTCTTAGTGGATGAGTTCTACAATCCATTCGACTTTGACAAATCCATTCATGGCTACTATGTACCTAATGCCTTAATTCCCATTGACATTAAAGTTGGGATATCTTGCATTGATTAATGACATCATCATTAGTCAGTAACCCAATGATACTTGTTGTTGTTTGACATCGACACAATTTATTCACATATGAAAGATTGAACATGGGTGTGTAGTGGTTGAAGACAACATGATTTTGTGATCTCAACAGATATTTACAGGAGTTTGGATTTTTCTATCAACATTTCCATTTTCATTTGTAGTTGTATGTTCATTTTAGTAAATCCTACCATAGACAAGCCTGACTATTCATTTTCATTAGTAGTCACCTTTGTTCAGTTGTTTGGGGACATAAAACTACTCAAGTATGGGGGAGAAGGGGACCTTAAGTTCATCCTTCAACCTTTTTTAGCAGGTCAGATCAAGAGTCAAATAAGCTCCATCAAGTTCATCCTCCACTTCATCTTACAACACTGAGCACATCAACAAAAAGGATAAAACTTGAGGTAAATTTGGCTTAAGATCCTCTAATTCATTAGAAGGTTTAGGCAACTTGATGATTAGCCACTTCTCATTCCATGCATTTCATCTTTCATAAATCATTACCCTTCTATTTTAAGTCCATTCATTACACATATACTCTTATTACAAGACCATGTTAAAAGCAAATCCTTATGAAAGAAGTCTCTATTGTGTATTCTCCTAGAATTCTATTCATAAGATAAATTCCTTGCTACGATGAAATGATAAAGGAAACCACCTATAAGAATTGGCCTTGTGATTATAGAGTATGCAAGCATCTATCCACATACATACCATCTCCATCACCAACTCATTTCATCTGTCATCTCTTCCTCTTCCATCCCTTTCTTGTGCTCAATTTATATTTTTTGAGTAAGTTAGTATGATATGTTAAATGTGAAAAGTGTTTCTCCATAAAAACAAACACCTCCAAATATTCAAACAATGTTTCTCCACAAGAACCAACATCTACAAAACAATGCGAAGAATCTGTTAATGAGCAAGGGATTTGTTTGCATTAGGAAATGAAAACCCTCAGGAATGAGCAGATATTGGGCCTCGAATATGCCCATTTTTCCATCGTATAACATTACTATTCATAGCATAAAATTCTATACTTTTACACTCATTTCATATCATAATTTGACAACTTGCCACAAATTTGTATTTTACACTAAGTTCCTCATGGAAACCCTTAGTAATGGGGAGATGTTGGCCTCAAATATGTCGATTTTTCAACCGTAATAACACCATTATTCATAACCTAAAATTCTATACTTTTACACTCACTTCATATCATAATTTGACAACTTGCTACCAATTCGTATCCTACACTACGTGGTTGATTATCATTCATTTTCTTAGATTTTCTATGATTAGAGATGAATTTGCTATAATTTGCTAATGACTATTTTTCTAAGTTGATTTTCTGCAAGATTACATTGTCAAAATTCTTCACACGTTAATTAAACTGGCTACTATAGGTGAAGTATGGAATGCATAATTTCTATAGGTGAAAAAATAAAATTTATGATAAAATGGATAAGAATATTGAAATTTCGACACATGGATTTTATTCAAAGAACCCTCATTCATGTAATCCAAAAACCATTTGTCAAAATTCATTAAAAAGAGGGAGTTATGATGAGGGGAATATTATGTACAGAAATAATGCCGAATTCCAGGTTTGACTATTTCGGCCAAACCTACGTGGAGTACCTGATTCGATGAATTTATTTATGCTAAATGTGGAAACAGCTCCTCCAATTTCTCCATGATCGTTATGAGCTAGCCATGACCCTTATGAACATTTTCCTAGAAGATCTCATACGTCTTACTTTAGCCTTGAGATTGTATTTTATTTTTCTAGTCATATTGGTTATGCATCGAATGCATTCTATAAAGCCCGATGTCTTGCAAGTAGGCAAGGGAGGTAAGGGGAGTAATAAATAATAGCAGCTATGGTGGGAATGGGGGATAGCAAAGGGTAGTAGTTGTGGTAGCTGATAGGAATAGCAACGGTAGAAAGGAAGGATGGTTTGTCATGTAAGTTTGAGAGCTTTGTTGTATTGTTGAACCATTAATATAATTATGATTTTGAACTTTAATTCTTGTAAGTGTTTATGTGTTTCAATTTTTAAAAGAACTATAATGTTAATTAAAACTTGCTCCAAGAGTGGCAAGGGTCCACCACTACCTAGAAACAAGTTTTGCAACTAGTATAGATCATAGGATTATGTTTGATTGTTATCTATCAGTGTGAATATCATTTGGGAAAGTTATTGCTCAGACTTCTGAATTCTTACCTTCATTTTGTACTTAAATTTATATTGTATCATAGAACCTAACTAAATGTGACATATTTAATTTCTTGATTGGTAGAGACAAGCAAGGATTTTATTGGGCAATGATTCTTGGCATGTGAATGGTTCTCTTGATGAAATTGCATGATGCAAAAGTATTTAAGTAGTACTTTTATTTTGAAAATATGTAGGGATTGATTATTATATTTGATGTTTAGAAGTAAAATTAAGTTTATTCTCTGTCTATTTTCGAATTTTGTAGCATTATGTTTGTATTCTAAATTCACAGACGTATTGAATCTTCAACTTGTCGACTCTAAAATTAACACAGTCAGAGAAGGATTCAATTGAAATTCAAGCGAAATATATATAAAGGTTTTCTAAGTTGGCCACTGTTATGAACCAACTCAAGAAAAGATAGAATAGATAGATCAACGCCTTAGTATTCAGCCTCTTTGAGGGAAACCTCCTTTACATTAAATCAATGAAAAATTCTTAGATGATACAAATGAAAAGACCTCCTTTCTATATACAAGAGTCTAAGGGGTCATAACATAATCAAAGCCCACAGAACAATAATAGTGTAAGGGCACAATAATAACAATGGGGGGATTCTATGGGGCACAATAGTAACAACATGGGCACAATAATAACAATGGGGGGATTCTATGGGGCACAATAGTAACAACATGGGCACTACATGGGTACATCAATATAATAAGTAGGTTGTACTAATAACAATAAGGGGTTACACTAGTAGTATAGGGGCCTAACATGCCCCACTCTTTCAAAAAGTGTTGTCCTCAATGCTTGAGTAGTTCTTGATGCTTCTATATAAAATTCTTGTCCTTCTATCTTGATAGTTTGAGGAGTGGTAATTTCGACCAATGAATTACAAGATATGGTTGGATTCATTTCTTCTTTCTCGATGTGATATTTCACTTTTTGCACCTTTTTCTTCTTGATATGTCCTTCTATCTTGAGAGTTTGAGGAGTGGTAATTCTTGCCAATGCTTTACAAGATATGGTCTGATCCATTTCTTCTTTCTCTAGGGTTGGGTCCTGGAGTATCCTCTTATTTTGATGATTCTTGATCCTTTTCTTCCTCCTCTTCATACTCTATGTAAAATAATTTCTTCTCAGCACACTTATGACCTTTAGTGCCTTTGCAATCACAATTGTAACAAAGCCCTTTTTCTCTTTTTTCTTCTACTTGTTGTGGTGTAACCCTTGTAGGTTGTGGAAGGCTAGGAGAAACAACACTTCCATCTTTATAGCTGTGAGGGTTAGACTTCCTTGTTGCCATAATTTTACTTTCCACTATGTCACAAAGCCCTTTTACTCTTTCCAATTGTTGTGGTGTTGCTCTAAAGAAGGTGTTGCTCTTTGTATCCTCATAATGTGTTATCATTTCCTCCATGAGAATTGAGTAACAAGTTTTTTACGAGAACAAAGCCCCTTATACCATAAAAATTGATCCGGTTCTAAATATGAAGATGCAATACATACCTTTTGTAACAGTGGTACACCATGTAGATCAAAATATTGCTCCATCTGACGTATCCAATTTACTGGATCCTTGCCATCAAACTTCCTCATCTTGCTTTTTCTTGATTTAGGAGCAC
>APFE030624807.1:0-24504 GCA_000404065.3 Pinus taeda | reverse complement strand
AATTTTTATAAATTACTGATAGTAATTTTTAAGCTCCAGGTGTATGATAACCCATGGTATTGACCCATGGTATTCATGTGAACATAGACTATTTAAAGGGGAAATTCTATCTTAGATCCATCTTAATTCTGGGTCTACCAAGTGCTCAGAGGGATAAATACATTCCATCCCCCTAAGAGTGGTAGATGTGGAGTTAAGATGGATATAGGTTGGTTTTTATGATAATGAAGATATTAAATAGACATAGGAAATTATATTGTAAAAAAATCTTAAGGTGAATGGTTAAAGCATAAACATTGGACAAGTAGATTTGTATACTTCTGTTTTAAACTGAAACAAATCCAGGGCTAAAAGGAATGGATTGATTGCACTAGTCATCCTTCTATAACTTTCCAACATATGCTGGAGTAAACAGATTGTAATTTGGGTAATTTTTCTAACTCAAACGGGAACATACTTGTGTATTGGCAGGGTGGTTACGAGGTCCCTAGAAGTGGAGTAAACATATTGTAATTTGGGTAATTTTTCTAATTGCAAACAGGAACATACCTGTGTATTGGCAAGGTGGTTATGAGGTCCCTAGAAGTGATGAATTTGATTTTTTCTTGGTTTTATATATAGTATTAGGATTTTCTCATGCTTTCTGTGAATGGCACGGGTGAATTTTATCTTACATCCACTAGATTATCGATATGTAATTTCGGTAATTTTGATTTCAAAAGATATTTTAAAGAAATGCAATGATTTCATTTGTGTATTCAATAAACACAAGATTTATAATTGAGTAAAATATTCGCCATGCCTGGTGAGAGATTCGCCAAAAAATTATATATACATATCATATTATTGATAAAATCGCCTTCCATTTTTCCTATATACCATGGAGATTCGCCCATTTATTATACATGTAAATTTAGGGGGGGATCTTAAAATTTTCCCTGGACACCAAGCTCACTAAGTCCACAACTTTTCTTCCCCAATCTAATGGCCAGGCAGAGGTCATCAACAAGATGGCCGTACACATTCTGTGCATGCACAACTCAAAGAGTCCACGCACATGGGATGAGAGCCTCCCCTATTTCCAACACATCTTTAACCAGGCTGTCCACAACTCGACTAGCCATAATCCTTTTCAGGTGGGCTTGGGATTCCAGCCATTATGTCCCATTGACGTGGCCATACCGTTTGCAGCTACTTAGGTAGATTCAAATCATGTCCAGTTAGAAGCTGATAAGGCAAACAAATTCATTAAGCACGTCCAACATATCTACCAACAAATCCATGACATTCTGGAGAAATCAAATGCCAAGTACAAGCAACAATATGGTCAACATCAGGTGCCACACAAGTTTCAGGTGGGCGACTTAGTTTGGTTGCATTTGTAGAAGGAACATATTATTGGAGCCTATCGGAAACTCAGACCACTATGGTATGGTAATTACATCATTACCAAGGCTATGGTAGACAACGCATTTGATCTCAGCGTTACCCCATTCCTTGCCTTGTACCCAGTGTTCAATTTGGACCACCTTTGACCATACTTCCCACCATTGTTGGACACATCAGACATTGCAAAAAATCTCACACCTACAGAGTTAAATCCAGATTGCATGGAACAAGCCACAATTGATTGGATCATGACACATATATCCAAAATGCTCGATAGCAAAGGCTCCACCTATGTCGAGCGGTTAAAGCAGGCCAGCTCCTTCACTAAGACAAGTGGCTCAGCAGGGACTGAGTTCAGTAGAAGTTTCCACATCTCATGGAGGAATTGAACGCAATGGGGACCATTACTTGCTACTGTGGGAGGAATGATCCACGTGGATATTGATGGCCACCCGCCTATTCCACTTGGACACTCACCATTATTTCTTTCATTTCTTTAGTTCCCTTATTCATAGCACAATTTATTATTTTTGGCAGTTTTTCAAGTCCTAAACTTTTGGAGTCGTTTTAAGGCCATAAACGACATTTTTTTAGGAAAAACCAGAACAACATGGGTCATTTATTGATGTTGGTCATTCAATAGTTGTATTCCTTGAATATATCTTTCTAACAAGGTATTGTGTACATCAAGCAAAGATTGTATGTGAAAGCTATGACCCCAAGAAGTTGAAGTACCAATTTACCGAAATGAGACCCATAGTTTGGCGCTTCATCTCCAAGGGTTAGGTTTTTGGATATCTAGGGTTTTCCGTTGTCTCAAAATAATAAATATGCCTTTGAGACTTATTGTAATAGAGTTCAGAGACATGTAGCTACCACATCTCTTCTCAGAGATATGCTATGATCGCCCGAGCTAGTCTTATTTCCATTCTGTTTGTAAGCATATTTTAGTATTTGATATTAATGAATTGAAGTGTTATTTCTACTCCGTCTTTTTATTGATGGTATTTAATGTAGTTTTTTGCGTTCATATTTAAATTTGGATCATCTTGTGCCTCGAAACATACGAGCCCCGAATTGACAATTTAATGTTGGAATTATTACACATATAATCTCCCCAACACTAAGTATTTGGGTATGCCTCTAGCAAAAAGTTTACCCAAACGGATTTTATCAGAGGATCTCCTTACCAAATTCCACAATAAACTATTAAGATGGAAATTTAGGTCTTTAATATCAAAATCCATCTGGTATTACTCAAGGATGTTCTTCAAGCTCGTATTTTTTACCTATGCTCAATGATGATGGTGTTTTCCTCTATTCATTAGAAATTCCATCGTATTCAAAGAGATTTTCTATGGAGAGGACACCACTCAGAGAATAAGTGGTCACTAGTATTCTAGGATACCATGTGCAGGCCCAAGATCAAGGAAGTATTGGGTCCATGAGATCCATCTGATCATGCCAATAGTCTCGGGTGTAAATATTTTATGGACATGGATCCAAGGGAGATTAGACCTTTCGAAATAAATTTGGATGTATAATTAGGCACCTCAATGGCTTCAGAAAATCCTGATTAGAATGAATACTTCATCACTAAGATTTTATAATTAGACCACAACAAAAAAAGGATTGATTTAATTGAAAATATTTGATTATGACAATCTAAACATGGTTGCACAACATTGTTTTGGGAAAATTCATGGGAACAACTTCCCACATTGGTGACCCAAGAAGAAATTGAATGATTAAGAGAACAAATGGAAGTCGATGCTAGAATTACAAGTCTGGACTATTGGATAGAGGAAACACATGCATACAGATCACATAAATGGATTTCTGCAAATAAATGACACCCCAACGTAGATAGGAATGGCTGGGAAAACTTTTGGAAATAATTCGAAGGTTGTAAAATTCCAATATCTAAGAAGGAGGGTAAATTACACTTGGGTTATTGTCCAAAAGGAACCTTTTTAGTGAAAGAAACTTATCACCCAGAAGCAGACACATATCTACAAAAGGAAGAAGAATTTTTGAGCCAAGGTATCAGTGTTCCTTTGGCTACTCATAACCATAAGTCATTAACATGGGAGAATATTCAAAATAATAGATATAAGGGTCCCTCATGATCCCTGATTTGTTTTCTTTATTGTAAAAATCTAGAGCATCTTTTCAATTATTGTACCTTCTCTAAGGAAACATGGAGCCAATTGCACACTTGTACTGGAAGATATAATAGATATCCCTTGAACACATCCAATACCATAATAAATTGGAGATTTCAATTCATTTTCAAGCCCATTATTAATCGTATCTAGATTTTAGTCCCAAAATTTATGTTGTGGTGCGTATGGACAGAGAGGAATCCATATATTTTTAAGGGACAAGAAAAAATTCTGATTTTGTTTGGAATATTTTGGCAGGTATAATCAAAGATTCACTTGTTTCACTCCATTGGCCTCAGAAGGATTGGAAGGTAAGGATAGAGTGGAGGCAAGGATTTTGCATTGGCGGTCTCCATCCCCTCCTTTGCAACTTCCACATCAACCCCCCAAACACTCACCAACCTTGAGTGTAAAGGGAAACCAATGTCCAACAAGTTTTGGGGGCATGTTTAGGGATCACTCAAGAAGGATTATATATGTATATTCATGAACATTAAGAATTAGTAGTAACATGTCGGGTGTGGAGCATGATTATCTTCGTGATTTTTCGAAGGTTTTTTGTTTCATTCATGCATGAATCCCAATCCTCGACGTGGGGATTGGCTGAAGCCACCTAGCCCCCCCCCTGGGCGGAGGTTTTGTTGTAGCACCCCTGAAGTGAAAATTAGATCAAAAGTTTATTTTTAAAATACTGTAATTTCATAGTCATTTTTGGTCATTCATTAGGTGGAAGATCTCATATTATAAGTTATCTTAATTTATGTTTTTTTCCCTAAAAGGAAACCCTTGGTTTATATGAGGGAATTGTATTATCACTGTGTATTATTTTATGCTTGAAGAAAAGTGAAGAGATTGTGTGAGAGCGTACATGAAATTAGAACGTATTTACTATATGTTATATCTCTTCATTTTGTTGGATAATATAAAAGGAGGGATTGGTTGTTTCTCTATGGATGTAGCCCAAATTGGGTGAACCACATATCTCTCTCTCTTACTTATGCTTTTTTATGTTTCTTTTTTTTGTAATATTTTATGTGTTCCATTTGTGTGTTATTTAATTTCTAACACAATAACGCAATAAACTGATGGACTTTAGATGGGTCTTAAAATAACACAGAATTAGGACTAGTCTAAGATAATGGTAGAAGGGGACTCTCAAATTATAATAAATATGATGTGAAAGATTCATGCAAGTTCCAAAATCAAGAAAATATCATCTACCTAGTAGTTAAAATATATATTGAAGTAGGTAAATGCAAGTCATGAAAGCCTTGAATATTTTACTCTAATGACATCATCATGGTCTTAGTTTCTTGAGTCTCCTTTGAAGGATGTATGTAGGAGATTAGCTCTTTGATAATGTCAAACCCTGGATGGGGTTACATGAATTAAAAACATGTGATGGAGGGCAAGATACGATTGTCCCACTTGGGTAATGGTATGAGGGATGTGACATCTGATCCCTACTGAGGTTTAATGGCATGTAAAAGAACATACATCATGAAAATGGCAGTAGAAGGGAAACATAGTTGAGAGTTGATGAGTGGGATAGATAAGGAGTTTAAGCATGTGATGAGCATGGTGGATAAGAATTTAAGAATGTAATCCTATTTAGGGTAATTTGAAGTGATTGAATTAGAGGTAATCAAGGGTTAGACTCCATTCATATGGGGTTCACATGTGAAGATTTACATCTCTGTGAGGCCGCTGGCAATTGGCGAAGCATATGGTCTAGTTATTAAAAAAGTTGAAGAAGGCTATCTACAAGTGTGTTCATTGGTTAGGATGTGGGAATCATTAGGCCATGCGAAGGTTATTATTAGAGAGGCACAAACCCTATTCACTTTACATTTCTTATAAAAAATGGCGTAATTTTGGTGTTATGGTGGACTATGCCAATGTCCGACAAACTAGGATGGTTTGTTAGATTTCCTTAGCCAAATTGGGAAACATTTAGGAATATATGGGTGTTAAATAAGAAGGATAGGCTCTAGAAGCACATCTTTTTGCATTTAGTAGGTCCTTTCCCCTCTCTGGATTTTATGTTGGATTTGGCTTGGCTCTATGATGCAAGAGGTTTGGTGTCACTTTGTGTTTTAAATTCCTGAATATTTTTTGAATAGATATTTCATTTTTATTTCTTGGGGATATCTTAAGTTAGTATTGCTACTTTTGGGTTTGGCTAGGGTCTAGGGATATCATTCTTTTATGATATAGATTGGTATTTTGATGACTATTGGTGGTGGGGAGTTTTAATTCATGATATGGACAGTTACCTATACCCCAACCTCTCACATCATATTTATCATTGATGTGCCCATGCAGATTAATGATGTGGCTCGAAAAGCTATCTAGAGGGTCTCATGTTTCAAGGATTGATGGGTTGTCACATAAATGATTGTGGGTAAGATGCATGGGTATTAAAATTATGTATTTTGTAGGAGAAGTGTTCATCTAATTACATGTTATTTTTCAAGAGCTACTATCGGTATATTCTTAACTTTGGGGTTAAGCTAGGGGGAAAGTGCAAGGAGTTTGTGGGGAGTAACATTAAATTAGGGATGTCCTCTTTTCTATATAAAAAAATTTCCATTATCTAGTAGGACTATAGGAGTTTGATTTTGGTTCCTTATACGAAGATGAGAGTTTGCCACTTAGGTATTGGTCTGCCTGGGGGAAAGTAATTCTTCATTGACAAATAATTTGCAGGTTGGGTAGCTATGTTGTGTCAAACGTCTCGAGATTGACGTGTGTCTATTTGTTACTAGGAGAGGGCTCAACAAGGGAACACTCATTTCCATGACCACAAAATAGTGTTTACTTAAAAATATAGAGAAATTTCACCAGTGCACATTCAGGAAAATATCACCTAAGAGGAAGGTGAGGCATCACCCCATAGTCCTTCCGTCTTTAATTTTGATGTGTTGAAGAAAGGGATAGAATAAACACTATATATGGGGCATACAAGAGGTTGGTTCAACTAGTACATGCAAATGATGTATCTATACTAGAAAATGATATTTCTATTCACAAGGAGGACTCTAGATAGTCATTGATCCTAACTGGACATTATCCAATCATTGGACGAATAGCAAAATCAAATGTGCACTCTTGATCAAAGGATGGAGCAAGTTTCATGACACTTAAGCATTCTCGCAAATTATGGGCACCCTGCATATTGTCCATTAGACTCCATCTTTGTGGCAAGGTCACACTTGCACCCTATGGCTTGATGATATTCTATCTATGCTAGTTATTTTTATTTATTATATCTCTTATGTATGTGGCTTATTAGGCTTGTCTATTAAACTCAGCTTGGATATTTTTGTAACACTAGGTTCTCAACTTTAATGTCATCATTAAAAAGAATATTATTTTTGGATATGATTTGGTCTCCCATATGAAAGACCAACCGAAAATATATAATCCCTACTAGACACCTCACCTTAATATTTCAAGTTAATAAAATTTCGCCTCAAAAATAATCTTAATTAAATTTAAAAAACAAAATTACATTTAATACATACTAAAACTATAAAATTTTGTATATTAATTTATCTTTTTAAAATAATAATGTACATACATATACAATGCATATACTCACATCTAAAACACTAAAGCTGGCTATATTCACAACAATCAGATGAAATATTGTCTTCAGCAAGTGATTATTATCATCCCGAACTTGAATATTAGTATAAAAATGGACCACTAATTACGCTCCTTCAAACAAAGTATACCGAATTTACAATATTCTAAACTAGAAAAATAATACACCTATATTTGCTCGAAGTTTTACTATCATGTACGTGTTGATTAGGATTAGAGCTAAATTGATATTAATTATGAGAAAACTTCAAAACGTGCAGCAAAATATATCGACTTAAGGAAAAAGTGTAATTATTCATTAGTAAATGCTCTTCCTATAGTTACAATTTTTTAAAGAGTTAAATAATACAATATAAATCAACTTTTATTTTTAATTACCTTCGTAGAGAGTATTGAATGTCTATGAACAAGTCTTAAACATGATTGTTGTCATGATCACTCAGTTTAGACGATGCTGTCATAGAATCCAGGGGATATCCATATGGAGTTTCCAAGGATCGAATAAATTAAAATTTAATATATACGTAATGAAAATTTAAAATAAATAAATAAAATTATTTAAAATTCTACCTATTAATAATTTTGAACAGAATTAAAACCTCAATTAAAAACATTTCATAATTTTGAGTGTGTTAATGCGTTCTCCTATTTCAATATAACTAAATCTCTAGTATCGACAAGTCCCTTAATATGTCGTGGAATCATTGGTTGAAGAATAATTCATCATTTGCAGTGGGTGTATTCTCTTCAATCTCCATATCATAAGAATGAATAATATCTTCAAGAATTAAAACTTGAATTAAAAACATTTCATAATTTTGACTGTGTTAATGCGTTCTACTATTTCAATATAACTAAATCTCTAGTATCAATAAGTCTCTTAGTATGTCGTGGAATCATTGGCCTAACAATTCAATCACCATTTGCAATGGATGTATTGTGTTCAATCTCCATATCATAAGATCTACAAGCTTAGATGGAAAATTGTGATGAAATATAAGATCATTATGAAGCTATTGAAATCTACTTTGGAGGTTCCTTATGTTGTAATAATTGGATATATGTTTTGAAGTGTATGCGATTAAGAAAAGTTGAAAATATACGAACGAGGCTATATCTTACTGACAATTTCAAATTGGTAAGGAAAAAGTTTACAAATAAATATTAAAATAATATATAATAAATCAAGTAATGTTTATTAACCAGGTTAGTCTAGTACATATTAGTCTAGTACTTATGTGATATGGGTCAATTCCAAAACCTTGGATTTTTCAGTCTACATAGTTTTATACCAATTTGCGAATCTATACCGTTTTATATTATTTTGATAACAAATTGAACTACATTACCTATGTAACTAGGTATACATTACTAATGAAGCTATCTATGGTATACATTACCTATGAAGCTACCCATTGAACTACATTACCAATACATTACCAATGAAGCTACCCATAGTATAATCACAGCAACCCCAAAATGTCTAATACTAAACAAATTAGTTTTACATTAGTCTTATAAATTTTTAGTTTGATTAACAAGGCAACATTAGGAATTTACTAGTCATTCATCATTTGGAAAATGGTCGAGGTCCATTATAATATGTCCAAAGCACCACGAGATGGCTTCACTGACAATGTGAGACAAACCATTGATCAATCAAATTGTTGTTTAGAGAGGTAAAGATGTGTATTATGGAGATTAACCAAACAATTCCTTTTTGGATTTCCGTCTTTTTATTAATCAAATCAATTTATATGGAAAAAGTAATTTTTCATTAAATCTAATTATTTTAAATAAAAATGAGAAAGATCAATTTAACTTTATATTAATACATATAAATAATTTAATCTAATTTAGATCAAAACCATCTAAGATCTTAGGCATTCTCTAAGTACATACAATATGCTAGGGTTACATACAATGTGTTATGGGTTCCACTGAGGTAGCTAAAATTTTAATCCATGATAATATCTGCTGAGTTAAGTAGTTTAGTTAGGTTGACTTAGGTAGTAGGATTGACATGGATGTGAATTGAAAAAATTGTTATCTATATTAAAATATATGAGTAATATTATTTTTTAATCAACTATTAGAAATGAAAATCAATACTTGGTGATCACAAAGATAATTATCTTAAAGAGAGAAACTGTAAATTAATAAGTTATAGTTTTGCATTTTAAAATTGGAGAAACAGATTGCTTATTAAAGATTTTCACTATCCACAAAAATTTAGATTAAATACAACTTGTTCAGCATTACTTTCAATTCATATACAAGTCTTTATGCATCATTAATAGTAAGACATCAATTTTTGTTTTAGATTGAATACAAGTTGTTGAGCATTACTTTCAATTCCTATACAAGTCTTTATGCATCATGAATGGTAAGACATCAATTTTTGTTTGTGCATGAATTTGAAGAAATAATTTCTATAAAATTTTAGACCCGAGCTACATTAAGGAAAAAATGGTAGGCCATTAGGGATCTCTTTTGATTGGCAAATAAAAAAAATAGAATATAATGTAGAATTGTCAACCAAAAATATTGACATAAGGTAGGGATTTTGTTAATTCTAATTTTATAGAATCTTAGCATCCCATAGTAGTGCCTTCATTGCTCTTTGGTCAAAACTCAGATCATGGTGATATTTGAGGTAGTTTAAAGTACGTTGAAAAATTCTCAGCTTCATGTTCTTAACGCAAAATTACAACCATCTTATTTGGAGAAAGAATATTTCATTCAAATTATTTTTTTAAATAATGAGTACTTGTTATATTAGTTCCACGCCTGGTCATAGTAAAAAACGCGGGTGAGTTAAAATTTGAATTTTTCCATGGGCTTTAATTTTTTCGTTTCCAGACTCATTATTGGAGGCCAAATGTTCCTGATCACTAAAAAAAGGCTAAAAATGATACATTACTCTTATTTATCTTACTAATCTATATTCGACAAAATTGAGATAGCAAGATTACACAGAAAAAAGCAATCATTGCAAATTGAAGCTAAGCACTAGCGTGGTGGCTGAAGAAAATTCAAAGACTATTGATGCCAAAGGTAAGTAGGTTGGTAATCTTGAGGATGAGGTTGGAGCTTGCACACCACGATGGAAGACCTTCAACTCCAGGTGTCAAAGTAGGGATCTCCTTCGGAAGAATAGAGAAACCCTTTTGAAGTTCATAATTCGGAGATAGATTTAAATCGCCCAGTTGACCCTAGTTTGATAGAATATAAGCTTTATGTCCCACAACTCCACTTTTATTTTTGCGAGCTCCTGTGCACACTACACACAAACAATCGAAGTCAGGGAGGACAAAAAACTTTGTTGTTGACCCATTGCTTGGCGCGATGCCTCCTTTGTCACCCGACCAATGCATGGGTGTCTACTTCCCCATGAACCTGAAGCCATCCCCTGAGAGTGCCACTGAATTATGGGACAAGACTGAGAGGGGGTGCATCACTGAGGCCCTTCTTGCGTTAACCTCCATTGAGCCCGTCGGGGCAAGCTAGAGCATTGATAAAAATGGAGGATGCAAACCTAGTCCTAGAGAAAGATTGCAATCTTGCAATCTTGTTCGCACGACGTGAACAGAACACAATCCAACCATAAATGAAAATCACAAGCAAAATGGGAGGTGTTATAGGACTCATCTACAATTTATAACAGTGGCCCTGCAAATACAAGCCCGAGCCGCTAGGATCCCAATGCGACATCATCGTTTCTCTGAGTGGAGAGAGAGCGACCATTATTTATAGACGAGAGCTTGAGCAATTGGGTTGTCTAGTCTAGGCCATGAGGAGTAAATGCAACACATAGGGAGAGAGCAATCACATTGAAACGAACTTCACATACCTACAATGAACCTTGAAACTTGAAACTGACATGAAGAATCCCATATTTCACTACAGACTTAGCCCAAATGGCATCACATTTAGAGGTAATGGAAGCTGCATGACAAAAGAGTTGTCATCACACCGACGAGTGAAGGACGGTGAGATATCATGCTATGGATAGTTGGGGACTAACAAGTAGCTACAAAAATATTACATATGTGCGAAGGATAAGGGGTATATGGGGCACATGCAGGGGCTAATCATGGGGAAGAGTTAGTGAATACGGTAAAGACTAGAAACTCTATTTATTTCCAAATTTCCTTTAGGTAATCAACATGTTTATTTTTCATCATGACTGTGTCTAAATTAATGTTTTAGAGTATGTGCGAAGCTTTTGAGCTTTCAAAGGAGGGAAGAATCCTTTGAACAAGGAGTCTGGCCTAATTGATTGTCTTGGGAAATGGAAGAGTTTCTTAAATGTTAATAATCAGATAGGAGACACCGTGAATTGTGATGTTTTTAACTTCCTTTTTCTTGGCTAGGAAGAGTCCCATATACAAGCTATAAACATTTGCTTGATTATTGGTCTTGATACCAAGTCCCCATGCATATTTATCCACTATTGTTCCATCGATATTAAAGATAATCCCTTCCCTTCCAACCACCCTTCATTCACAGATAATTAAGAAACATTCGTTTAAAATATATGTAAAAAATTAAAAAATAATATTTAAAAATAAAAAATTTCAATTAAATTAAATTAAATGGTTTAATTATTTTTTTAAATTAATAAAAAAATATTAAAAATACAACGAGAGAAATAAAGATGACTTTTATATACCTATATAATCAAATATATATATATAATTTTCCAAAAAATGTTTTTATAACATGGAAAATATAAGGTAGTGCAGCTTACAGTTTCTTAGTTTAACATGTCCTGAGCGTCTTGATTTCTTCTCATTTTGCCAAACTGACGAGAACGCATACTCGACTCAAGCCAGCCGAGTCAGGCTAGTGTCGAAGGAAATGGACTCTGGTAAGGGGATCCTGGTACGGAATGACATCATTGAAAATGAAAAACCAGAATAGTTCGATAATTGATCATTAAAATTGCTTAATTGAAAATTCTTAAAATATATTAAAAAATTAGAAGTAAAAAATGTCTATTAGTAATAAAAGACAAATTTATATTTTAAATATAATTTATTGTAAAATTCACGTATTTATTACAGTAATTAAGGTGCAATTGTTAAAAACTCAAAAGAAAATAATCAAAAATAAAAGTAAAAATTATATACTCCATTTTAAAAATATACATATTTATAATTGTTAAAAAATTCATAAGAAAAATATTAAATTAAGGGCAATGTTAAAAGCGATAAGAATATAATAAATTTAAAAGTAAAAAATTATAATCCATTTTAAAAATTCATATATATAATTTACGCTATTGAAGTGCAAATGTTAAATTCATAAAAATATTAAAAATTTAAAACTAAAAATCATATAATCCCTTTAGAAACAACAACATATATTTATAATTTACGGTCATTGAAGTGGAATTGTTAAAAATTCATAACAAATATAACAAAAATTTAAAAATAAAAATCATCTAATCGGTTTAAAAAAAATAACATATTGTTAAAAATTCATAACAAATATAACAAAAATTTAAAAATAAAAATCATCTAATCTGTTTTATAACAAGAGAAGCGGCATGGCAGCAAGTCCCTGCGATGAGATCTCAGACCACCCCCGTGTAGGTGACAGTAGCATTGAATCAAAGACCAACATCATAAGCATATAAAATACACATAACGAGCAAAACTATCCTGCCATAAGATCTCAGACCATTCCCATGCATAGTAGCATTGAAGGTCTTCTAGTATACCTGGATCTTTATCTTGAGGCATAGCAGTTAAGACACAGATAGTTATGTTGCAGGATATTCTAGAACATATACAAGGAGAATTTGGCATTGAAATCGTCGTTCTTGACTATATATTGGATGAAATCAAGGTTGAATTCACCCGGGAGCACTAGTTTCCATAAGAGGATGTTGAACCTAGTGCTATAGACGTCAATTTAATTTATTTAAAGTGAATGTTGAAAATGTTGCAAACGAGTTGTTGGTTTCCTGAAGAGGTCAGCATAAAAGCCCAAAAAAAATTCAACATAAACTGAAATGAATTCTATAAAAACAACGTTCTAATCAAGACATAAATGTAATTTATTTAAGTGAATGTTAAAAATGCTGCAAACGAGTTGTTGGTTTCCTGAAGAGGTGAGGATCAGTAATTTTGGCAGAATGTTTACCAACTAGACCTCACACCTATACAATAGAGTAGTCCCTAAGGCAGTCCCTAAGGCAATCCCTTAGGTATGTTTCTTCAAGCATCTCAACAAAAAGGTTTAAGAAGTAACTAACATGTAATTCTGCAAGAATAGTTACGACCTAGACCTCACACCTATGCAATAGAGCAGTCTCTTAGGTATGTTTCTTCAAGCATCTCAAAAAGGTTGAAGAACTAACTAACGTAAATCACGATGCAATCTATAATACCTGAAACACAACATTTAACATTAGTAATTGCCAGCCCAATTTTAATTTGACGTTAATAAAAGCAATGGCTCATAGTTAAGCTAACTCACTACATCTCCAACGTAATACGCCCACGCATTCCGGAATGACTCACAAAAGGCCCCTAAAAGCAACCCATTGTTGCATATCGTTCGTTGTTGCACCTCAATTGTAAAGCTCCAAGCGGTTCCCAAACGAAAAGAAGGCATTGCATCCTCAGGTCAACTAGCAAAAGCACAATTGACAACTCAGACTTTGGACACAACTATGATTTAATGTGATAATCAAAGTCGCATGGAAGTCTATAAAGATCTAGTATTTCACAATCATATTTTTATATTCTTATGGTCAGCCAATTAGTTGACTAGAGGCGTTATGTTATATTTGTACATTTAAAAAAGGCATTATCAGTATTTTCTTGACGAATTTGGAATATGAGATTACAAAGTTGCATGAACTCTAATTTTTTCGCATGTTCTTTTTTTCTCTTTTCATGGCATGGAATGAGATTTCTGATCAGCACCTTTTAGGTTTTCTTTCTATTGAAAAAAACTTTTATTAATAGCAAACAAGTAAGCAGTTATTTCAAGCCTTTTTATAAGAAAACAACATCTTCCACCATCTGACATAGCCAGAGGCCAAACTTGGTTAATTTGATACCAAAATGCACCACAAAACATAAGAAGTTCCAAATTGGCTAAGTAATATGTATGGGGTTTTGCATAAACAGAAATCTATTACAACTAATGATGTCAAATGCCATCTGGTCATCATAACACGGAATCAATGTATGGGCATGCACCATAAATAACCAGAGACATGACCACTGAACATTCGATCACCATTCATCATGAGCCAATGTAAGCTGCATTGATATGAGGAAATGAAAATGTGCTGCAAATGTGATCCCTCAAAGATTAGGAAATGGGGAAATGCGTTGTGCTGGCCATCATAACTTGGAATCGAAGTATAGGCATGCACCATAAATAATCAGGGGACATGAGCATACCATGAATAATTTCAAGATCAACACAAATGTACAGATCGATAGACCATTTCTTGTTACCTTGCTAGACTTGTAAAGTGAGCTAGGATTTGAAGAAAGAACAAAAGAATAAGGCCTGTAACAAATACTCTGGCACTTGACTTGTAAATGCATCCTACAGAAGTAATTAATCATGTGACTGAATATTTCTTCACAGACAAAAAAAACCATTGCCAAGATATACAGAGACTGAAACCCTGCAGACGCTAAAATATATCAAAAGTGCTGACCATCATAACTTGGAACCGAAGTATAGGCATGCACCATAAATAATCAGGGGACATGACCTCTAAACATTTGATCAAAACATAAAAGACATTGGACAAATAATACATATTACATGCATTAACTTGCATTCCTGAGAGCAAGCCCTGATATTAAAGATACGACTAACAGGAAAATAGTTTCATATAGTCAAACAGTGAAGCAAGCAATAAAACATTGACCCCAGTTCAATCCAGAGCTACGCGATATGTGAACTCAGGTTGGCGTTGCGGATAAAGAAGGCTGGCATGCTAACATTTTCATTGAGGCTCAGGATGCTTTTGCTTGTGATTTCTAAAAACTCCACAGACGTGATGCTGTCATCAGTCTTTCTCTTAGTGCCCCTAACTGATGGGAGCACCATAAAGAAGGAGGTAAGGTAATGAATAGAATCTGACCTGGGAAGTGGCTGGAGACTGTGGGTATGAAGCCTTCGGGCCTCCTGTCTAAGCTCACAGTTATACAGTTGCATTCTACAACAGATCCCCAGTCAAGATAAGATAGGCCCCTATATCCTGGTGATTTAGCTTTTTTCCTTTCATGTATTTAGTCTTGCAAAAAAAAGTTTTCATGGTAGATACATTAGAAATTTATTGAATAGTAAGGGAAGACGCATGCACATGCCATATGCAAAGAGAGACCGTGAATTCACAGAAGAAACAAAAAATTAAATTTTAGAAAAAGGCCTCTAATTTTGCAAACTGTATGTCATCTTTTGTTTGCAGCAAAATTTAATTTCCCCAGAAAAGCAGAATATAGACAAATACAATAATAATAACTAGTTACATTATAACCTTGCATAAGGTAATAATAAGAACATTTGAATATAGGAGGCCAACCTAATCCACATTGGGTGTGGACCATCCCTGCGACCACTTGTCCAAAAAGCGACCTGGAAAAACACACCATCCCTGCCACCACTTGTGTAGGCAGACATGCTGTTTTTCTCGTGTCTCCCATATTTTACGCTGTCATTTGCATGCTCGACACCTGTAGAATAAGTTGTTCCACCAGCTGGAAGAAGTGGATTGGGTGTGGACCATCCCTGTGACCACTTGTCCAAAAAGCGGCATGGAAAAACACACCATCCCTGCGACCACTTGTGCAGGGAGACATGCTCTTTTTCCCATGTCTCCCATATTTTACGCTGTCATTTGCATGCTCGACAACTGTAGAATAAGTTGTTCCACCAGCTGGAAGAAGTGGAAATCATAGAAGAAACTCTAGAAAAATAAGAAAAAAAATTCAAGTACCAAGTTTTCCAGGAACTAGCCCATGTCTCTTTTTGTTTCGTTAGCTATCCGTTTTCCAGGAAGTTGGTAAACATGTTTGGTTAGCAGTTTCTTAGAAATATAAAAAAGGGGCCGACGAGATAGATGATAGAATGTTGAGAGAGAAGATTGACAGGTTTTTAGATAAAAGAAGTTGTCTATTTGTTGTTGATGAAGTGTGGGACAGACTTGCTAAAGAGAAGATTGGGTTGCATCCAGAAAGCAAGATAAGGTTATGCTGGTGACCAGGGATGAAAAGGTTGCAAAGGCTTTTGGGGCTGGACCTCAAATTCTCCACAAAAAGAGTTTGTTAGAAGAATACAGTTAGCAATTATTCTACCTCCATGCTTTCCTAGATGGTGCACACCATTGTCCAGAGGTGCTAGACAAGATAGCCCACGAAATTGTTAATAGATGCAGCGGACTGTTGCTTGCCATCAAAACAATAGGGGCTTATTTGGCAACATCAGTAGAGGGGCTTCCTAATCATTGGGAATGGACCCTTGGTCGTCTAAGTGAATAATATCAATATTGTTTACTGATTTCAATAGAAAGGGTTCTCATATTGATGCTGTTACCCAGAATTGCAGGTAGCAAAAGCTTGAAATCGATTACTAATTGTCATATACCTAAATAATACTTACCCAACAAGGGTAAAATAAAAAAAAATAAAAATTATTTGTTAATTTCATGTCTAGAAGGAAGTGGAATAAGTTATTATGTCCAACTATGATGACTCACTACTATACGTATAAATAACATTATTTACTACACTTTGTACAACAGTGTATCGACCGTGGACTTACCCACTCCCATACGGTGATCGATCATTTGTATATAGTTGACATTATAAACATGGTTTTCAAATGTTAATAATCTTCCGCGATTACATAGTTTATTGTTCCAATGGTCATGTATGACCCTTGCCATTGAATGTGGCGTAGGGATCAACGCTGCTATCGTTCCCACGCAGCTACTGGACATCCAGCAATAAAGTCATAACCTTTCCTTGGCGGAGAAGGCGACAGCTGGGTCATCTCTAGATTAATCCACCTGTCTGGACTTACGGTTTCTGGACTGCAGTGAATGTCATTAATGTTGCAAACCACCGTCTCGGGATCACTAATAAGATCCACGGCAGAGGTTCTTCGTTCTTCATCGAACGGTTGGAGATTACAGACCAACTATCAAAGGGTTTAGGGTTTCATGTTATATGTTTTTTGACTCATTCTTTCCGCGGTTGTTTTCCATCCGGCTCTGGCCGCCTGCCTTCCATTCCTGTGGTCGACTTCGATGTGAAACCCTGGTTTTTGCTGCGCCCGGACACGGTGAATACTTGTAGTTTCTCGCTTCTGCAGGACTTAACCAGGTAGCATTCATCTTTCCTTTGCGCCATTCACTTTAATAGGTATTTCCTTGTTTCCCATGTATCATTATTAAACAAAGTTTATCTCAGGGTTTTATGAATTGTGATAATCACTAATTTCTTTACCCTCGTGACTCTGTTGTCAGGGATTCGATGGATCTTCCACCCATTTCATTTCGGCTTTGCACACAGAATAGGGATTCGATGGGTCTTCCGCCCATTTCATTTCGGCTTTGCACGTAGAATCCACAGGTGAGTCCACGAACCTGCTTTAGGGTTAAATGTATGTTTATTGTTAGATGAATAATGACTCATCCCCCTTTTCCTGTCAGGTAATTTTACTACTTCCTGATGGAAGATGTTTTTCCTGTGATCTATTCCTATCTGAGGCGACTCCATAACTTGGAGCCAGTGTTCTGGTCTTGAGGGTCCTTGTGGCCAGCGGTATTTCCATGCCTGGACGGAACTCAAAAATTTCTAATGTTAATGTAGTATTTGTGTTAAAACCCAGAATGACATTCTGAGCTCCTACCGAGAGGATTTTGTTTATTGCCATGCCAATTTACTGGCTCGACAGACCATGCTGCGCACATGTAGCTTATACATATTTTGTCACTGTGATATATATATATGAACGGTTGTATTTGACATTCTGTATATAATATAATATTTGTTTTCCTTCAGTTATGTTTCAGTCGGCCAGATCTATAAATTCCCGAAATTTATTTTCTGAGATTTATGTTGTTAGTATCGGTTATGAATTCGCTGTGCGCTTCCATAGGCACATTTGTTATTTGCGTTATTTGCTATCCTTTAATGTACAAGATATTTTAGAATGTGACCCTTGAATGGTCTCGGCGCCGGACTTACGGCGTGCCTGGACCGTCCTGACTTCCATGGGTCTCATTTGATGAAATAACTGTGTTTTTCCCTTTTTATATATAAGAGAGGTATAGCTCGATTGTGTGAATTACTCGTCACTTTAGGTAATTGATTTAATGTGAAATGTATTACCTCCGGCTTTCCTGAAACCATTGTAAGATTTATTTTATTTGCTTGTTCGTGCCACAATATCGTGGTTCCGCATCGCCGTAACCCTTACGAGGGTTTGGATAGTTTACGGTTTGCATTACGCATTACTGTTGATACTATGTTCTGTCTTTCTTTGGGAACAAGTAATTATGACTAGATGTTCCATCGATATCTTGGTTGGTTGATTAATTTGTGCGGACAATACGCGTCTTAGTTTGCTGTGATTACAGTACTGTCTGCGCATATTGTTCTGACTTCTTGCTTATTATTGTGTCGTTGCACTTGCTGTTATATACATTGTAGTTGTTGCTGTTATATACAATGTAGTTGTAAGTTATATATCATCTCATAAAGATATACAAATGATAAACAGTTTTCTTGATTCTCTATTTTGTTGAGAAACGACCGAGCTCGTACAGCACTCCTACTTGGTTACGGCTTTAGTGAATTTAATAAGTTTTACTGTATCTTGGATTTCATTCCTGTGTTCTAGTATTAAATACTTATCACTTAAACAGACTGAAATTATCTTTCTGTTCATTCTATAATCTGATTTACAAATCAATTAATGTTTCTATAACCAGAATGAATCTTAGACTATAACCATTTAAATGTATAAATTTAACTATACTTACCTGTGCTAATATTGTCACAATCTCTCGTCCCTCTCCAGCATGGAGGAACTTATTTTATTGCTTGTTCTCCTCCCAACCATGAGATTCAGTCCACCAGACTGAATCTCCCCCCAAGCTCTTTTTGCCAGACCACTGTCTTCAGCAAAAGATATCACACAACTTGTGCCTGTGCTATCTGGTCCTTACCAGACTTAGCACTCTTTCCTTTCTCTTTCCCTTCCCTTCCTTTCTCGTTTGTTCATCAACAACCCGGGTCTTTTCCTTTTCCTTTTCTAAGGAAAAATAGGAAAACAGTTAGGGTTTTTCCCTACTAGCAACTGTTTATTAACTAGCAAGAAAGGAGGATAACTTCCTCATAGAAAGTATTATGTGTAATTACTCAATTTGTATTTTCATTTTGAATTAATAATATTCAAATCGTTTTTCCCAACAAAAATAATAATCTCTGTCCCATATTTACTTACAATGTAAAACAGAAGATTTATTCCCGTAATTATCTGGTCATTACAACTCCTCCCCCTGAGATTGGACACCGTCTCGGTGTCTTCCAGTCATGAACAAAGCTGGATAAGTTTTCCTCATTAGTTCTTCATCCTCCCAAGTGGCCTCCTCAGGTCCATAATGTCACCATTGTATCTTAACTTGGGTAATAACTCGTTTCCGCAGCTACACTTCTCTCCGGTCGAGGATGTTCAGAGGTTCGACCAGAACCTCTCCTTCCGGTTTGACCTGCATTGCACAATTTTTCTTTAGTTAGTTTTTCTTTCAGTATTAAATCAACAGGTTTATTGTAGTAATAACTCCCACCTAAATATCTTGCCAACGGATTACATGCTTAGGGTCATAGACATATTTCTTTAGGACTGAGACATGGAACACATTGTGGACCCGAATGTGACTTGGCAAGGCAAGCTGGTAAGCCACCGACCCAATCCTGGCCAAGACTTGAAAGGGTCCACAGTACCGAGGTGCCAATTTGGCACAGTCACTCCACTGTAAAGTACTTCTTTTAGCTTGAATTCTGATATAAACGTGGTCTCCAACTTGGTACTCCTTGAACCTTCTTTTCCGATCAGCAAAATTTTTCTGTCTATCTTGAGCAGCTCTCAGATTAATGCGCACTCTTTTTACCATGTCTTCCATTTCCTTAAGCATCTCAGGTCCTAGACTCAATTTATCCTCGGGTCCTCCCCAGCTAGAGGGTGTACAGCATTTTCGACCATACATGACTTCAAATGGACTCATCTGTGCAGAGGTATGATACCCATTGTTATACGCAAATTCCACCAGATGTAAATATTCCTCCCACAGTGTGGGTTGCTGCATAACATAAGCTCTTAGCATGTCTTCCACCACTTTGTTCACCCGCTCCGTTTGACCATCAGTTTGAGGATGGTATGCTGTGCTGAAATTTAGTTGGGTTCCTAAATCAACGAATAGTGTTCTCCAAAAGGCTGATGTGAACTTCACATCACGATCAGAAATTATCGTTTTTGGAAGTCCGTGTAACTTAAATATATGCTGCATAAAAATATGAGCAATCTGTACAGCTTTGTATGTGGATTGTACAGGTATAAAATGTGCAGCTTTACTTAACTTGTCTACTACCACCATAATAGAATTGTTGTTTCTTTTTGTCTTAGGCAAACCTGTGATAAAATCCATGGAAATGACTTCCCACTTCCATTCTGGGATAGGTAATGGTTGGAGCAGTCCTGCTGGATGCTGGTGCTCTGCTTTAATCTGCTGGCATTCTAAACATCGTGCCAAGTACTCGGCAATGTTCTTCTTCATTCCTGGCCAGAAGTACTCCTTTCGGATTGCGGTAATCATTTTCTGGTATCCCGGGTGTCCCGCATAATGGCTGATATGAAATTCGTCCATAATCAAATTTTTAATTTGGTCTTGGTTTGGTATGTATAATCTTCCTTTGAAATATATCATTTCAGCATCATGTACCTCATATTCTTGTTGGTTTGCTGTATTGACGGATTGCTGTATTTGCAGCTTTAACTGCTGATATTCGTTATCTTGCTTTGAGGCTTCCTGCACCTTCTCCAAGAAGGGATTCTTCCACTCACTAATAGAAATTTTATATAAATGTTGTACTTTTTGACTTAGAGCATCTGCTACCTGATTTTCCTTTCCTTGCAGATGTTTAATCTCGAAATCAAAGCCACTTAAAAAATCTACCCACCTTGCTTGCCTAGCATTTAGTGTGGGCTGGCTGAAATAGTTGGTTAAACTATGATGATCGGTAAGCAGCAAGAATTTTCTGCCCACCAGGTAATGCCACCACATTTTTAAGGCATGGATGACAACAGCCAATTCCAAATCATAAGCAGAATATTTCTGCTCATGCTCCTTTAATTTTCGAGACTCGTATGCAATCACTTTGCCTTCCTGCATCAGAACTCCACCTACTCCTTCTTTGCTCGCATCCGTACATACTACGTAATCTTTTCCAGGATCGGCTATACTCAAAATAGGTGTTGTAGTGAGTAGATGTTTTAATTGTTCAAAACTTTTCTGACAATTTGTGGTCCAATGAAATGCTTTTCCCTTTTTCTGCAATGAGGTAATAGGATATGCCACTCTAGAAAAGCCTTCTACAAACCTCCTATAATAACCGGCCAACCCCATAAAGGATCGAACATCTGCCACATCTTTCGGTACAGGCCACTCCATTATGGCCTTTATCTTTTCCGGGTCTACTGCGATCCCATCTTTAGTAATTACATGACCCAGGTATTGGATTTCTTCTTTAAAGAAATCACACTTACTAAACTTTGCGTATAGCTGATGTTCTCAAAGTGTATGTAACACTATTCTAAGATGTTCATGATGTTCTTCCATTGTGCGAGAGTATATTAGTATATCGTCAATAAATACCAGCACAAATCTGTCCAAATAACGATGGAAAATATTGTTCATTAAACACATGAAAGTTGCAGGGGCATTGGTCAACCCGAACGGCAACACCACAAACTCATAACGACCATATCTTGTTCTAAAAGCTGTTTTGGCGATATCTTCTTCTTTGATTCGGATCTGGTGATAACCTGATCGCAGATCGATTTTAGAGAACACCGTCGCACCTTTTACTTGATCGAATAATTCATCGATCCGAGGTAGAGGATATTTATTCTTAATGGTCAACTTATTTAACTGTCGATAATCTATACACATCTGGAGAGTCCCATCCTTTTTCTTGACAAATAGCACTGGGGCTCCCCATGGAGACACACTAGGACGTATATAATCTTTATCTAGTAATTCCTGCAACTGCATTTTTAATTCAGTCAGTTCGGGTACACTCATTCTATAGGGTGCCCGTGACACTGGTGCTGCTCCCGGAACCAGTTCAATGGTAAAATCTATGTTTCTTCTCGGTGGTATCCCAGGAATTTCTTCTGTAAATACATCTGCGAATTCCTGAATCACAGGGATATTATTCAGAACAGCTGTTTTATCTTTAGAATTTGCATAGCCCACCTGAATGGCATAGACCTGGCACCCTTTCCGAATACATTTTACGAGCTGGTTTGTTGTTATTGGTCGAACTTGCACAGGTCGTTTGATTCCTTGCATTTCTTTCCTGTTTCCGTGCTGATCTCTAAAGTAAATAACTTTAGTTTTACAATCTACTAATGACCAGTGTTTTTCCAGCCAATCCATGCCAACTAGAATATCATAGGAGCCGAGGGGCAGTACGTTTAGATCAGCCGTTACTGGTTGTCCTGCTATAGTGAAAGAACAGTGCTTAATTTTTGTTGTCACTCGTCTTTTGGCTCCTGTAGCTAATTGTACCAGCCATTTGTTTTTAAACTTAACAGACTGTAAATTACAACGTTCTACCACCTTTGGGCTTACATAACTTAGTGTAGCCCCAGGGTCAAATAAAACAGAGACAGTAAGGTTTAAAATGTTACCTTCGAATTCGACCATAGTTGGCTGATACTCCGCCTGACGGTCTTCCAAGGCCGCATTAATCCTGGGTACACTGCGTCCTATCTCGCCGACTGTTAAGGCTTCGTGGATTTGAGAGAATTGTTCAAGCCCTTTTCGTTGTGGACATTTTTTGATGTAATGGGGTCCTCCGCAACCCCAACATTGCACCGGGGGTCTTACTGTACCTTCGTTGTCCAATCGTGCATGTTGTTCACTGACTTTAGACTCACTAGTAGGTCTAAATTTGGATGTGGTTCTGCTATTTTTTCCCTTACCATTTCCTTTACTTCCACTGTTACGATTTCCTTTGTTGTATCCTACTGACTTAAAGCCCTTTTTCTCATTCCATTTTCGACCAGCAGCTTCCCCTTTTTGTTTGCTCTGTTGATAACAAATTCTGGCTTTACGGATTACCTCGTCCATCGATTTTGGATTATCAAATTCAATCCTCTCTCGCATGTAGGGCGGTAAATTGCTAACAAATCTTTGTACTTCTGCTTTTTCTTCCCTTATGTATGGCACATAGCAGAGTAAAGAAGTAAAACGGGTGATAAATTCGTCCATAATCTGCTGCCCCAACCGCAGATCATGGAACTCTCTTGCTTTTTCATCGTAGAAGCGTTCAGTTAAATACCTTTCTTTAAAATATTTCTGAAAGCTATCCCAAGTAATGGTTTGTTCAGTAACTCCTTTTACTATTTTTACTTCTTCCCACCATAAGGTGGCTTTTCCCTGTAGCTGAAAGATAGCTAATCGTGCCTTAAGATTGTGGTCATATTCGTAAAGCTGGAAATACTTATTCATATTGATTAGCCATGCCTCAGCTGCTTCTTCTTGTTCCTTGTCAAAATGTGGTGGCTTAATTTTGCGAAACTCCCCTTGTAGCTCCACCCTTTGCCTTTTCGAAGTTTGCTGTTCAATTACAATATTGGAACGTTCCTCTTGTTCCTCTGATCCCTCAAGGGGTATATGATGGTTCTGATCTTCGTACATCCTGGGCTGTTCAGTACTAGGATTAATTGATGGTTGATTCTATCGATCAGACAGACTCTTCAGGATCCTTTCTTCCTCCATTGTAAGTCTGGCGTTGTCCTCCCGTAGTCTTGCCATCTCATTTTTAAGTTCCTGTATTGTTTCCAGGATGGCTTGATTTGTCACTCTGGCCTCTTCCCCAAGCTGCACCCACAGTTCAGGATTATGTTCGGGGCCAGATGCCCCCTGTCCCATCATAGGTCGTCGAGTTGTGTTATCTGTTCTCCTCATGTTGTAGCTTCTGGAACTTTCTGATCATGTACTTCATTCAAACAAGGTGAATGGGTAATGATAAGAAGATTCATAATTTTTTTTTTTTTTTTTTTA
>APFE030624806.1:1139-11188 GCA_000404065.3 Pinus taeda | reverse complement strand
CTCTGCTCTATTGGAGGTTGCCCCCTCGAAGAGGCCTGTGAACATTTCTCTTTGAGTAATAAAATCTTTGCTATTCTACGTTCTGGGTATATTTTCTTAACATATTCTGTGTTCTCGGTATTTTTCCGCGCATATTCTTGGTTCGGTATTGCTTTGCAGGTAAAGAAGCATAACATCGATGTTGTTCAATCTGACCAACAATTGCATCATTCAATGCACAACGCAGGGAATCAAAGACATATTTTCATACTGCCAAGATTAACGTTTCACTTGTAGAGCTCAAAATCATTCTCCAATGCATAGTTCAAGCATATATCAATCAACACGACCACACAACACCATGACTTTCAAAACTATTCAACATAGTCAAACACACCATTGCACTACTGCATTTGAAATTCAATACACAACATTACATTGTCAGGTAGCAGACCACATATAGTTGAGATGAAGGGTCTTAATCTCAACGCATAATAGTTCACTGTGGTAGTGGTTTCAACCTCCACAATTTTAATTTAGCGTTCATCACTTCATGGTATATAATGGCTCAATTCAATGTAGCCCTCATAAAAATTTCAATGCAGAGATGGATAGCAGTGCGTGGTGTTTTAACATCGACTCTCGACCAATGAACTGCAACATGTATGAAATGATTTAAATGTCATTTGGGATCAACGAACGCACAATACAAGTGTTCAACGCACCAATGTCTCGACAGGGGCTGAGGAAAGACTAAGTGTACAACAAATTGTAGTTTATGACTTCCAAGTCAGGGAGACAACCTACGCAGAAAGGAAATGGAAAAGAAAATGGCAGAGGAGTTATGATGCAAAAACATAAATTTGAAACCTACACTCTAGCTCTATACCATATCAGTTTCTACAATATAGGCAGAACATAGGCCGAAAAGGGAGTTACAAGGGCAAGGATTCTAAAAATAGGGCTGGAGAAATGACAGAGGTTGCAACTAGAATTTAGCTGAGAAAATATTCATGAAATGCATAAATGATGGTAGAAATGACCTACACATAAAGGCCATAAAAAAAATGGCTCAAACTAATTATGCAGGGCAAGAATACGCCTGCTCTGATACCATGTTAAACACACATATGGAAAAGACAAATAGGAAACATAAAACATGAGACTACATTTTTTATTAACAAAACATATACATTTATAGTACATGGTTTGACCATTGGGTTCCACATCCCAAGGTCTCTTGGACTTCCTTAGTCTATTATGCTTCCACACTAACCCATAGAGGATTAGGTGTCCAACAATTACCTGCCCCAACATTAAGTCAAATAATTGCCCAATGACATTAATGGTAGGGGCATCGCTTTTTCTTCTTCCTGGATGCTTGAAGAATTTATCCTTAATCAACTTATTGTAAATGGGAACATCTTTTATTGCTTGGAGAAGGGGGATCTTTACACATAGATTTTTCAATTCTCCCATAAGTTCAGTTTATTTTGGGGTAGGTTATAGTTTTTGGGGTAATCTCTCATGAAAGTGTGGATTTACTTTAAAGTTTCTTTCCTCTCTTTCTTCCTCAACCTCCCTATGTGGAGAGGGAGGTTGGTTATCTGGGAGAATTCTCCCAGATCTTAGGTTGATCTCCTAGATTTCTACAACATAAGTTGGGTATGATGTATCTCCACTATATACTTGTTGAGATTGCCTATTGTTCAGGTTCGGATTTGGTTGGGCAGGCATCTGGCGTTGTTTGGGTGGAGCAGAGTGTAGGAGTTGTGGTTTGGTAGGTGGTGGAGGCAGTAGAGCTTGAGCATTGTTGTATTGGGGCCTCCACCCCTGGAGTGGGGTATTCCACTGAGGTTATGGTGGAACATCAGGTTGAAATGACTGGCTGGCTGGCTGAGAATGATACTGAGATGCATAGCAACAAGGAGGGGGTATAGGCCAAGAAGGATGAGCAGGGGTTCCCTAAGAAGGTATAGCTATGGTTTGGTTGGGGTTGTAATATGCATGGGATAACCCTTGTATACGCTACTGGTATTGTCTACGCCCAGGAGGTATCCTTTGGTTGATGTAGCAAAGCTGCTCAGTGACCCCTTCAGCTCCTTGATATACAAATTTGAGTCCGCATAAAGAAGGACACTTGTCTATGGAGTGGTTTTCTTCACAGACCAAGCAAATCTCAATGCAGTTCAATGGACATTCATTCTTGGGATGCCCCCTGGTGCATCTAGGACAAAATATGGCCAATGCGATTCCTTTTGATATTCATGGTGTCCAATTGCAAGGAAAGGGTTTGCAACATCTCACTTTTGAAATATTCCAACATATTTCCAATTTCACCCTTGATGGATGAGTTGGAAGATGAGGTACTGGCCATAGGTTGAATACTCTTACCCTTTTTCCTAGCTTCCCTAGAATGGTTTCTAAAGGTAGACTTGATATCCTCATAGGGTAATTGGTAGATATCCCCTCCTGCTAACAAGTGTATGGTATCCAAAATATCTTCCCTTACTCCTCTACGTAGGACTAGCTTTAGTGACTCGGGGTCAAGTGTGCACCTGACCCTTTTGTAACTGAGTTGGAATCTTTCTTCATAGTATTCTAAGGATTCATCCTGGCCCATGGTCATCCTAAAAATCTCTTCTTTAGTGTCCTTTGACCTACAATAGTCGCAATATTTGTTGTTAAAATCTTACTGTATCTAAGCCCAAGTTTTGATGCTATCTCCAGGTAAACCCATGAACCAGCATAATGTTGCATCCTTGAGGGTAGATGGAAATAGTTTTAACTTTTTATCATCACTTGTATAGTCATAGGTTCGGCATATAACAAAAAACGAAAATAGGAAAGTGTCAGGGTCCTCTGTGGTCAGGCCATGGAAATGAGGTAGAACAGAGGGGCTTATATTCTTCATCTTAGTGTCCCTATTGGTTTCCATAATGGGGAAGGTACCTTCAACAATCTCTTTATTCCCTTTGTCATTTTGGTTTTCAGCCATTGGTTTAGTAGGAATGGGTTTCTCTTCGTCCTCTTCCCCTATAGGTTCATCAAATATGTCATGTTGCTCACCTAAAGGTTCCTCCAGTTCACAACCACTAAAGAAGAGAGAAGGTTGGATGTTGGATGCAATGGTGGTATTTGGTAAGAATTTGCCTAAATTGTCCCTATTCCTATGAGGAATGAAAGGAAATGTTTTTGGGTTGGTTTTTGTAGTATTTTTTTAGCTAGAAAGTACTTTGTAGAAATGAAATTACTGAGAGAAAAAAACTAACTGCTGAATTAAAATTCTACTTACAAAATGGAAATGAAAGCAGATAATGACAACTGAAAGAGAGGAAGCTACTAGATTAATTTTGCAGAAATAAACTAATGGTAGAAAATTGAAGACTAGAAATAGAAGAAAAGAAAGCAGTAATCACATTCTACTCAGACACCTCCCTAGCAATAATGCCAAAAAGTGATGAGCATCTGTATTGTAGCAAGGATGCTGCAACTCCTAGGCTACCAGCTTTACTTATCGACTCGTGGTTTGTACAAAGTTGGAGGTGACAGTGCTATATGCACAAGTAGAAGTGAAGGTCTTGCCTGTTGTCACTATTCATCTAGCGAGAGACCCCAGGTGTTCCAAGCCAGACTTTTATAGAGTCAGAAGAAGCTTGATTCTTTGATGGAAGAAGAGAAAATATATTCCAAGAGAGCTACTCTACTACAGTAATGAAGAAAACAACATGTAATGCTAAGTCAAACCATATGCTAATTAACCATTTAAATAGCTATGCTAAGAAGAATTGCTAAATCAACACTAACCTAATGCTACTATCTAACTTATAGAAGTAAAGAGCATCAAACCAAACTAATGTGTAAGTAAGGAAACTAAACTAAATTTGTTTTCACTTTTTTTTGTTTTTTTGATGATAGGACAGTGTTAGAGTCTGATTGAATAACTAAATCGAAGCTTAGAAGTGGCAGTGTTTAAATGATATGCAGAACAGAGTTCGGGAAGGAGTCAAGCGGAAAATAAATCAAAGATCAAAATCAGCGAAAGGAGGATGTAATGAAGTAGTAGTGCATAGGGACCATTAGATCAGTCGGATCAATGAACAATATTAACGAAAGATGAGTAGCAGAGATCTTATCGCAAGAGATTACGTTAATAGATGGATGGGTCACATTAAGTCACGTGGTGAGAGAAGGGAAAAGAACATGTGGAATGATGGAACGGTCTTCGTAGGTGGTAAGCAATCTCTCGCGTGCCCTAAGAGCTGTAAGCGGAATTCCTAAATTTCACGTGATTAGCCTAAGTGAGTGACACGTAGCATGGGAAAACCACTTTTCTCACGTGCTCTTGGTTGGATATCGGTCGTGCAAGACTTCACGCGATATTGTGTGATAGCCATTGGATCATGCAAGATTGATCAATAGTGGAGATCGTCCAAGCTAGTTGACGAGTGGGTGATGCGATGGTTGCTGGATCAAGTGAGACAGATTGATGGTGGAGATCGGCCAAGTTAGTTGGCCAGCGAGTGATGCGATGGAGCGGTCTTCATAGGGGGTAAGCAATGTCTCGCGCACCCTAAGAGTTGTAAGCGGAATTCCTAAATTTCAAGCAATTAGCCTAAGTGGGTGACACGTAGCAAGGGAAAACCACTTTTATCGCCTACTCTCGGTTATATATCGGTCTTGCAAGACTTCACATGAGATTGCGCGATAGCCGTGGGATCATACGGGATCGATCAACAGTGGAGATTGACCAAGCTAGTTGGCAAGTGGGTGATGCAATAGTCATTGAATCAAACAAAACAAATCGATGGCGGAGATTTGGAGTTCCTAAAGTTGAACATTGAAATAAATATATGACACGCGGTTGACGGCGATTGGTCAGGGTTGTTGTGGATCGGATGGTAAGGAAATCTATGGGTATAATCTGATTCAGATGTGATTTATTATCTTCTGCATATATTATGCATGAAGAAAGTGCTGAAGGAAATGAGAATATGAGTGAGATCTTATTACCAAAAGAGAGTGATAGAGAAATATAACAATGAAATGAACCAAGTACTGAATCAAGACAACAAACTCCAAAGCTCATGCAAGAACTAGAAATCTGTGTTTTTGGGGTTGTTGAAGGGTCTCTTCCTCAAGTCATGGTCCCAGAGGGAGGAGATGAGGCTGAGACACTTGTTGACAACCTTATTGGTGAGCCCCAGTATTGTAGCAATAATGTTGCAACTCCTGGAACTCCCTTCTTTAATTTTATCAACCCGGTTGTTCGTAACAAACTTGGAAGCGACGGTGCTGTATGCACAAGTACTAGCTCTTGCCGCAGTTGTCACTTGGTCAGCTCGCACAAGTCCGCTAGGGGCTCAAGCCAACTTATATGAGCTCTGAGAAGAAGCTTGTTAACTGATGGATGGAAGCTAACTCGAAGGAAGCTAATCTGCTTGCGAAAAGAAACTGAAAATCTAAAAGAAAGCGCAAACCCTAGCAAACCCTAATTTTACCAGCTACTCCTACTGATGCGAAAAAGAGGATGCAAGCTACTGAAAGAGATGCCATTACTTCTAGGAAGGTAAAATACATGTGTCTAAACTACTTCTATGTGAAGAAAACATCGTTTTGTATTTTTGATTAAGTTGTCAGATTTACCATGCATGTGCTTTCACTGTTTTTGACTATGCAGAGGTGGACTGGTGGGAGAAAATGCTTGCAGGAGGTTGGAAAGGTTAGAAGAGGTCCTGAGGGGTCCCTAGCACCCTTCTTGAGAGTTTCACAGTGATCGGATCTCAAGAAATTACTTTTGTGAGCTTCTACAGGAAGTCTGCAGGGGTTCTACAGGATGTTTTGGAAATTCTACAGGATGTTCTGTAATTTTCTATAGGATGTTCCGAAAAGAGGATTTTGGAGAATGGATGGAGGGAAAAATGTGGAGGAACGAGTATGGAGGTGAAATAGGGGTGTAGGGGAGTTCAAGACTTGGAGGATGGAGTTGAGGAGTGGCGCATATGGTGAGATTTGTTCAAGGAGGGATGAAACGATGTTGCACAAGAAGATGAGAATCATGTCAAAGTAAGCGAATGAGGCAAATGTAAGGTAAGGGTTATAAGTGAAGGGTGAAGTAGGTAGGTTGGATGGAGTATGGTAGGTAAGGAAGGATAACAGGTACTCTGCAAGTGGTTTTTCAAACTGAACAAACAAACACTTATAAAACCTATGACCTAGTTACTTCACTCTAATCTGACCTAACAACAAAAGGAAATGAACAGAAGTGTATTCGAAATGAAATGCATGAAATAACTTATGCAACTAAGCAATCATCAAATGAAGCATTTAAACACTACTAATATCAGCATCTGCAAAAGAGGATTCCAACACTAAGAATTGCATGACAAAGCAAAACAACGTTTTTGTTGGCAACAATGTCACCTTTGTCCTAGCTCACGATCCCACTGAGGGAGAGGTGAGATCAGAGGTGCTTGATGGCCTTTTTATGAAGATATTTTCTGTTACTAATCTATCAACTAAATCTGAACATGAAAAACTACTTTAACAATAAAAAGAAACCTAAATAACAAACCAAGATTTAAATCTAAATAACAGATTTTATTCTAAGAATGCAGCAAAGACACACGAAAGTAAAAAAAGGAAGTACTGGGCACTTGAGATGGGCCCAACCCTAAAAGATACAGCCTCCTAAGAGAGATTTAGAGCTGGTGCAAAGCTGGATTCATCTTTATTGAGCAAGAATAGAAGAGTTACATCAAAAATTGTCCACAAGGGAGAGCTTGAAAATGTGTTGAAATGCAAAGCTAATATACTGACTAAAATCAAACTAGAAACTAGCTAATTTCTGCCTACAAATTGACTAACTACTAGCTAACCAAAATGAGGTCCTAAGCCCTCTTATTTATACAAATTGAGGACCCCAACAGTCCTCCTAAACTTTAGGGACTCAGCTGCCAAAACTTGTAGTTAACAACAATCCTACTTGACTTGCTTAGCTGCCCTTGTGATAATTGATGTGGTGGCCCTTGAACTCCGAGCTGATGGTGGAGAATTCGAGGTAAGGGCCCATAAATGAAGGGGACACCTTCCCACAAATCCTCTCTCTTGTTCGTCCACGAATTTGGCTGCCAAATGCTCATTAAAACCTTTAATTTTGTCTCAAAATTGACCAAAAACACTGCACAAAGCACACATTAGACTTGTTGGCATAATGACTAACCCAATTCACTCTATTAGCATAAATATAATAAAAAAAATGCAATAAACTAATGAGAATGGTGGATTAAGTCGAATTAGGAGGTTGGATGAGCCCATATAATTATCCATTTTTGGGGCTCATCACTTATGGTGATCTTTTTCTCCTTGCTAACTTGCTAATTGAAAGAAGGCACAAATGGAAGCAAACTAAAACCCAACCAATCTATGCTACACTGTTGTAATGGAAATGCATCTACTTAAGAAAATGAACGATTAAACCATTAATCTATGCTAGCATACATGTACAATAAAGAAGAGACTTAGTTGCTAGGGTTGGGTCCTAACCTAAGAGCTTCAACCCTCTGAGTTAACTCAGTGTTGGCTCGAAGCAAAATTCATTCTTATTATCAAAACAATGGATTACGTCAAAAAGCTGTCACAAGTCTTGTAGCTCGAAAATAGAGTAAAGTTTTACAATAAAAAATCTGAATCCTATTGAGGTTCTAGGCCTCTCTACTTATACGTTTGAAGTCTCCAACAAATTCCTTAAAATTAGGGAGGCTCAGCTCCCAAACTTGAGATAAACTGGTGCTTTGGCTTTCACTTGCTCGGTTGCCTTCTAGTCCTCATGTTTTGGCTGTTTGCACTCCGAGTTGATGGAGGAATATTCTAATGGGGGGTAGTAAATGAGGAGGATTTACCCCCTATAACTCCTCTCCCTTGTCCCATTCGATTTTTTACCAAGGTCTTTGCCAAAATTCCTTGTTTTTATCCTTTAATACTGCATTAAATGCACATTATACCAGAAAGCAAAATATCCAACTCTAACTCATCTCATAAACAAAATATAATAAAAAGTATGCAATAAGTTGTGAGAATAGTTGGTTTGACTAAGATAGGAGGTGAATTAAGGCCCATATAATTACCCAATGATGAGGCTCATCATACACAAACATATTGCTCCTTCTTGCAAAAAAATAAATCCATGTATTGAGATGCATTGGTGCCATACATTGTACTAGTTGGTTCTCTAGGAAGCCTTTCCACCTAAATGGTTCATCAATATGGTAAAATTTCTAACTTGGTCACTCACATTATGATATTATTCCATCTCACATTCGCCCCTTAATTGAAGAGTTAATTCTTTGATTCCACATCAATCTTCGATAAAAGTCCACTGACTACCCACACACCTATCTGTGTGGTTAATTCAATGACTTGATGTCATATCCTCCATATACATAAGTGAGATACACATTACATGATTACATGTGCTACCACACTAATATGTGTAGGCCTCACTCAATAGAAATTATAAAACACCTAGGGAAATCAACTTGTATATGGTTATACTTTCTTGGACTAAAATTTTGTAGTGTGGAGTACAACCAATCATGCACCCCCTACAACACATATACAACATTGTAATATTTTATCTCAAGTATAAAAAATATTTAAAACAGATGCTTTGCATAGATTAATATTACCCCTTTTTAGCAATCAGATGCTCAAACATACAAATTGATTTCATGTTCATATATCACTCATGTTTTACCTCTTTCTGGTGATCCTATTTACACTGATGTTAAGTGCATATTATATGGAATCCATCACACTTTTTACTCTCATTTAAGTTTCCTTGTATTTCAAACTTTGACATTATCATCATACATGGAGACTAGATCCACACTTTTTGACTCCATTGCAAAGATAAAATATCACCTCTTATAGATCCACTACCATAAACCCAATGTAGAAGTGGTTCTTCTTATTTTTGTTAGTCTTCAACATGGTATAGGTTGTTGCAGAATTATAGATCGAATTAAATCTTTCCTCTTTCCAAAAAACTATCTACCAATAGTCTTCCAGATTTCTCCTTGTTACAATATTCATCAGCTAATACACCCAAAGTAGGGGTAGAATCACCATTGGCACCTTGAGCTCAATGATAATAACAATGTCTTTGGCTATAGGGAGTTGTGCAACCCTACCTTTATTTATACATGTTTGACATACGAATGATAGATATTTATTGATGAGAGTATGGTTGTAATAAAATTTGTAGAAATGACATTGCCTCTAGTTGACCCTTGCACTCTGATTAATGTAATCCAAGCTCAAATGCAGCTTGAAAACGGCATGATCACTAACTTTAGGGGAAAATGCAACTTGTCCCTCAAACAAAATATGAGGAAACAGACCATACATTTCTTGTTCCTTTGATTACGCTACACAGTCATTAATGGTGGTATGTTCCATAGAAACTTGTTTACTTTGCTATGTTTATAATGAAAAAAATATAAGCAGAAATCATCTTGTTCAAAGGTTGAACACTAGCTTACACTAATGCACAAGTTATTGTTAGATCCATCTTACATTGCATTAACACAATAGTGTGTAGGTTATTTTCAAACCTGTCTTTAACCTTATCAACTACGTAAGGTTTCTTTTGTTTCTTCTTGATTCCTTTTTCTCCAAAAAACAAGCACCTTAGACTTAAGATTATCTAATTTCTAAATCTTGCACTCAACTGGTTGACAAATTTGAATAGTAAGATTAAAATATAGCGTACATATATAAACAATGTAAACTTTGAAATGGGAACCCATACTATTACCCGTTTTGTAGAGATAGCAAAAAAGTGACTCGATTTCGAAAAGGGGTTATGCAGAACACACATGTGTTTTTTAAAGCTTAGTTTTTGGCACTATAATTTTTTTTTTATGTACATTGCGTTTTATGATGGTAGTGTTTTTTATGCTGATTTAAAAACGTGGTAATTCTGCACCAGACTCTTTTTTTAAAAGGTTTTTTTTTTTAATTTGTTTTTTATTTTCTAATGTATGAAATGTAAATAATTATTTTGTAGA
>APFE030624790.1:0-18209 GCA_000404065.3 Pinus taeda | reverse complement strand
CATTCTTTGTATGCTTCCTCTCTGATTCTTGTTGTTAATGCAAGCTTCTCTCAAGTTGAAATTGTAGGGGGGTGCTCCGGAAGATGGAAGGTGGGTTGTTCATCATCACTAGAATCCTAATTTAAAAGAATATTGAATATCATTAAAACAATATCAATGATATTAGTAAGCATGTCAATGAAATTGGTTTGTTGAAATTACATTATACCAAACAATTATTACCATCATTGATCTAGGATTGCGATTGGAATATGCCATGTTCCAATTGGTAGGGTGAATAGTTGTCCATTTTCATCTATCAATTTCTTGCGATATGCTTCTCTTGATAAGAGCTTTCGACGTTTTTGAAAATAACATGGAGTAATATTTTATGCATCTGAACTCGATTCTGAATCAGGTTCCTACAAATTTGGGTACAATTTTATTCAAATTGACATGGAAATATAAATAAAAACTGAACTTATTGGAGATGTAAAGGGAGAACTCCGTGAAGGCCTTTGATCAACATTATGGAACGAGATGGAATTGAAGAATTGACCATTTGCAGATATTATTGATATTTTGTCCCTGCATTTGAGAAGAATCAAAAATAAAATTTTGTGTGCATATCCAAAAACTGATGTCGACAACCACATAACCACAATCTCAATTTCAATATAGTTTTCAAGCCATTTTTCAAGAATAAGGTGAATTTAAGCAGAAAATGTATACTATGAGCTATTGTATTTCATGTGGATGTATTCTAAAGGAGATTTAAATAGTAAAAATTTATTCCACCTTTATTATTTACCAAATTGTTGGTGAGTTGAAATTAAAGGTCAGAGACATTACAGGGACGCTGTTGCAATAAAAAATACTATTGGAGCACGATAACTATTTATGGAAGATAGGTTGAAAGCGCTATTTAGGTGTTCGTTAAGAACTCATATATTATATATATATATTGTTTCTTCCTAACTAATATAATATATAATATTATTATTCTTATAATTATATATTATATTATTTATTTTATTTTCTCTATTACGGTTGTTAAAATTAAAGGGAGGGAGATCATTTGCAAGAGGACCTTACTGAGGCACTGTTAGAGTTGCAATATTGAGTCTGCCAAAATCAAAGTTGGGAAAGGTCTGTGATCCACTCAAACACCCTAGGAAAACAACTATTTAAGTTACTGTTTTAAAATTCCTACTTTTCATTTAGTTTTCATAGGCCTTTCAAAAAAGAAAACAAAATCTTGTATAAGTTAAAAAAGATTATCTAATTTTATAGTTAACATTTTTTATGCTGTCCCATTTTATATTTAAATATTTTAATTAAAATCACAAAAAAAAATCAACATTTACCTTAAACCGTTGTTTTTTTCCTACAAAACTTCCACCTTTAGGGTTTCTAACTTCCTCTCCACTTCACAATTTATATGGTTTTCAATTTTTTAGGAAAATTTTATTTATGGGTTTTGTGTGCTTTTAACGTATATAATAGGGCATTTGACATTTAAAGTAGGGGAATCAATTACTGAATTAGATCCAAACCTATTGGTCATCCCCGTTTTTTTTTAAATGGTTATATTTTCCGTGATACACTCTTTGTAATATGACACATTGATGCTCCATGTGTAATACAATGCATCGACATATTAGAATACTCTTGATTCTGTCTAGTTTGTTAATCATATCTCCTAGTGTAATATAACAAACTGACACGTCTCTTCTAAATAAGGTTGTTAAATCATTTTAGTGTGTTTATCCTTACAAATCACACCATAATAATTTAAAATTATTTTTAAAATTTATTTTTCTATGATGGTGTGCCTGAACAATTAAATGACCGGTGCGTTTAATGTTCTAAAAGCATCGGTGCATTTATTTAGATAAACACAGTGGTTATCAAAGCCTTTTTAGCTAAAAATGATTTGATTCATTTTTTAAAATATATTTAATGACTTCTATATTGAATGCTACAGGTTGTATATTGATAAAAAAATGTCTTAGAAGGTCTCAAGTAATAAAAATATTAATCGACATTGTGATAACACATAAAAAAGATAGAGAAGGCAAGTTCTTTGTAAATTCTTTACAAAATTAATATGTTTGAACTATATGTAAGTTTAACCAATATGTATTGGTTGGTGTGTGTGATGAAAACCTGTAAAATGAACAAGGTCGATAAGATTATTCTAATGTAAGTGTAGAAGAGCATAAAATCCCGATAGAAAAGTTGTTGAATGATGAATCAGGTGAATGAAAAATAATATTCAATGATTTTTTTTTTAATTTTCATTAATAATATACTTAGTAATATTATATAACATGTTTCAAACAATCTATTAATGCATATATATTTGATGTTCTATAGGGGGCAACAACCAATGAAAATATCAATGTCCTAAGAAAAGAAAAATTATAGAACATGTAAATGATGATGAATTGGTCCTTAGCTCATCTGGAGTGTTGCTAGAGGATAATGAAAGGGGGATAGAACTATGAGGGATATAGTGGAACAAATGTATAGATGTACTTTCCACTTACAATACAAAAGCAAATTCAGTGATTCTAAGAACCAAATTATATCTTAACTACAGGAAGTGTTTCCAGAGAAATAGTCAATGAGACATGTCATACTTGGAATAGAAAAAACATACAACAACCAAAAATAATCATTCAAAGGGTAATATTCCTAATTGTATAAAATGATTTTCTAGAATTATATGTGTATATTACTACAAATAATTAATTTATTAATATCGATTTTGTTATATTTAGTTTTCATATATCATTATAAAAATAATTTATTAGGATTTCAGGGCAAGATTATGAAAACCCTATGATCAAGTGCCCTGATATGCAAAACATGCCACTATGAATGTCCAAAAAAATGTATAAGGGATATGTCAAAGAATGGAATAATTGTATGCATAGAAGGAGCCATGTCAAAAATAAAATCGTGCTTCAAATGTTATGTTAATCATGGATTGAATGTACATAGAAAAAATAAATAAATAAAATAAATAAAAAATAAAAAATAAAAAATTATTGGCATTAAATATTAATTTTCAAGTATTTTCTTACAGAAAGAGAATACAAAATGGAATTCATTCAGCACACAAAACATGATGAAAAGGAAGAAAAGGGTTGATTTCAACGTTTGTGAGTAACTATTAATATTTCCTTATAATAACTCAAGGTTTCATTTTTTCATATTTTAAATTGTTTTACAACGACCATCCTTGAATGTCTTCAAATAGGTGCTAAAATACAAAGAACACTATAAGAAAAAGCATCATTGATGAGGGTCATGCTTGTGACGGACCTTTAAGGTCCGTCACCAATGTCGCATATGGAGACGCTCTTTAAAAAAGCGTTGTTGTAAGTGTATATAGTGATGGTCCTTTATGGTTTGTCACCAAAGCCATTTTCAATGACACTTTTGGTGAGGGTCGTTAAAGGCTCGTCACTAATTCTCTCTTTGGTGACACTTTTGGTGAGGGTCGTTAAAGGTCCATTACTAATTCTCTATTTGGTGACACTTATAGTGACAATCCTTTATTGACTATCACTAATGATGTTTTTGGTTACTTTTGGTGACGGTAAATAAATATTCATCATCATTTATCATTCCAATGAGTTTTTGATGACACTTCATGCCTATGATGGACCTTTAAGGTCCATCACCAATGTCGCATATGGTGACGGTCTTTAAAAAATCGTTGTTGTAAGTGTATATAGTGATAGTTCTTTAAGGTTTCTCACCAAAGCCATTTTCAATGACAGTTTTGGTGAGGGTCGTTAATTCTCCATCATATATTCTCTCTTTGATGACACTTTTGGTGACGGTCGTTAAAGGCCCATTACTAATTCTCTCTTTGGTGACACTTCGAGTGACGATCTTTTATTGACCCTCACCAATGCTCTTTTTGGTTACTTTTTGTGACGGTCAAAAAATGTTTGTCATCATTGATCATTCCAATGAGTTTTTGATGACGCTACATTCCTATTACTATATTTTTTGTCAAAATATAATGATTTAAGACCATTGTTGTGGATTCTTTTTCATTATGTGTCCAAGGTCATAGTGGTTATAATAGCCAGTCGATTTTTTAAGAAGTAATTACTGTGTATCATTTCCCTCAAGTCATAAGAATATAGTCTTCCTATGAGTTAACACATGATTCATCTCTATTAGGTTTATTATCTAGAAAATTTCCTTTAAACAAAATTCCACTAGTGTGCGTAGGAACTATATTATTTAATACATAATCAAGCTCTATCAATTCTATTAATGAGAGAGTCCTAGCACTCCTTAACACTCATGGCACACCTTAACATGCTTTGGAACAATACACTAACATTACTTGGCACCTCGCATGTCTTGGAACATCTTTGTACCTTGAACATGTTTGTATCTAGAACATCTTGCCATGATAGTGCACCAAAGCACATGTTGGCATGCCATAGAATAGCATAGCACTCCCCTATCATGTGTTGGCATTCCCTATAGTCCCTAGCATGCCCTGGAACTCCTTGGCATAATATTGCATTGACAAAAATTAGCACTTGGCACACATTGGCACTTTGCATGTATTGGAACATATTATTAGTGTGCCTAGCATGCCCCTTTTGAAAAAGATATGTCCCGACTTATTAACCCTCTTATGTGTTCATTTCCTTTCATTTTAGCTTGGTTATTCCTTTTGTTTCCTTGAAACTCCTTGATGCATATTGGCATACTCTAGCACCCTGCACAACCTAGCATGTCTTAGCACCTGGAATGCCTTGGCACTATTTGGCACATGTTAGCACACCCCGGAACTACCTAGCACACTCGAGCACTTCTTGACATTCCCTGATATTCCATGGCATGCCTTACCTTTTCTTAGCATACCTTGTCACTCCCTCCTTGGCATGAAAACTAGCACTAATTGACACTCCCCAACACACCCTCATATTCATTCACTTCCATGCATTTTGACCTAGTGCTCCCTTATGTTGTCATAGTACTCCCTAACACTCCTCAGCATGCATTGGCACTCTCTAGAACACGTTAGCACTTATAAGTGAAGAATGAAACTTGTAACCAATGTTACCAGACTCAGAATAGACAATAAATCGGTGAGGCAAAAGAGCTAAGAGTTTTAATCAGATTGGGGAAAATTTGGAATAAAATTGGGAAAAAATTAGTGAATTCAATAAATAAAAATATATACATACATTGAATTAAAAAAAAAAAAACATTTTTCATTGATATTCAGTAAAGCCATGTCCAAACAATTCATAATATCAATATATGTCCAAAATATCATGAATGAATAAGCATCTCATATATGTTATGAGTCTAAACATGATCCAAAGCACTGAGTCATGACTCCTAACTAGTGGCTACATACAACTAGAAGTAACTTCTTCTAAAAGTTTACAAACAACTACATACTAATTAGAAAAAATCAGTAACTAAGAGTCTAAGACTCTTAAGAGTGAGAACTAGAAGTGATTCCTCCCACTCCTCCGCTTGCTTGACTCTCAAAGTTCTTCAAGGCATGTAGGCTCAAAAGAGGAGCCTCCTCTAATTGGACCCAATTTGCTGCATTTGTAGTTTGTAAATCTATCTCTTCAAGGTCTATTGGTGAATGATCCAAACTTATCATTATCACGAGACATTGAAATGTTAATTTAAGTTTGATTTTCAACTTTAAATTTTAAACTTTAAATTCCAAATCAGATTATGAAACCTTCAAATTCATGCTCTCACCTAGTATTTTCTTGTTGCAAAGTTGTAGATTGTAATGGAAAAACACAAGGTCATTTAAGCACTTTTGTGTTAATCGATTGCACTTCTTAGAATTTATTTTCTCTAACATTCTCCAGTTGCACTCACAACCTAAAGCACTGCATGCTTGGTTTAATATTCGAATGGAAAATCTCTTCAAATATGGTGTATCACTACAAAAGTTTTGCCACCAAAGACCTAGCAAGTGGCAAGGGTTCATGAGTAGACGTACTAAATACTAAATAGTAAAAACTTAAAAAAACAACAAAATTTAATAAAACATTTAACATACAAAATAAAATTTAAACAAATTTAATGAACTGATAAAGCCTTCAAGCCTCAAAGGGTACCTGGTAACACCTTAGACCTTTCTCATATAACACTGGTATAGGAAAATAATTTAGGTGGTGCTCTATAATCCTATAGTTGGGAGAAGACACAACTTTGAAATTATGGATCAAGGAAGCACTTTTCCATTCATGTCATAAGTCCTCTGTGAACCTCCCCATCCTCATTAAATTTGCTCTTATCATAAAAATACTACGGGTTTAAGAAGTACCTAGCAGCATGTAAGGGGGAATGCAATTTCCCATCCCAATGTGCATCAATAATGTCCCAAAGAGGCATATACTTTGCCTCCTCATCCCCATATCTGCTTTTGATGGCCTCCTTTGTGAAATCCATCACCTCATAAATGTAACCCATAGTGGGTTTGTCACCATCAACCATCTTGAAAGTTCAAGATTTCAAATTTAAATTAATATGAAACATTGAAAATAAAAATAAGCTTGAAATGAAATTTAAAACGTGAAAATTTTAAAAGACTTGAAGTACCTGAGAACTCTAACAAGGGACTCCATCGCAATAATAATCTCTTCTGCATCTTTTCAGAAACCGTCATTAAACACAAGTGCAACAACTTCAATGCCTTCAATGGCATTGGAATGTTTAGATGCCATCTACTCAGGTCCTAAGGACATCTTCTTCAGATTTATCTTTTGCTCAACCACAAATTGCAAAGATATGAAATTTGTTGCAAATATAGTCACTGCAGGTCGAACAGTTTCTTTACCTTTAGTGTATTTTCTCATGGTGTTTAGGACAATAATGTGGTTGTATAGGTATTTGGTTATGGATTTTTCCTTCTCCACAACCTCATGTATCCAATGAAGCTTACCAATGTCCTCAAGCATTAAATCTATACAATGGGCAACATAATAGGTCCAAAAAGTAGTGGGGTGCCTAATCTCAAAAAGTCTACCAATAGCCATATAATTAGCTGCATTGTCGGTGACAATTTGTACAACATGTTCTTCTCCCACTTCTTGAACGACTTCCTCCATCATTTCACAAATAAGTTATGCAGTCTTAACCTTGTCTGAGGCATCCACTGATTTGAGAAACATTGTACCTACTAGACAAGATACAATGAGATTTATTGAATTTCTACTCCTCTGATTTGTCCATCCATGACTCATGATTGTGCACCCTCTTTCTACACATTATGAATGAAACTCAAATAGCACAAGCACGGCATATTCAACACTTTCTAATAGCAAATTTGTCATAATGCTCTCTAATGAAGGAGCTTTGAACCCTGGACCTGCAACAACAACTACATTAATAATAGCTTGCCAATGAGGACTTATGGCACAGTGGAAAGGTATGTCAGAATAGTACCAAAAGTTAGCAATGGCCTTCCTTGCCTGACTATGGATATTTGTTTTCCAACCAATGGTATCCAAGGTAGGTTGGGAACCGAGTTTTGTGCGGGGAGAAAAAAAGGTGTTTATGTTTCCACCTCCAATGTTGAATGCAGGAGGATTCACTTGGCTTTGAGTTTGACTTGGACTTGGAGGCATGTGGGGAAACTTGGGAACTGCATTGAGGATTCAACAAAGGGAGATGACAATGGGGTAGTGGAAGAAAAATTGTCAACTCTAGGAGTTCCTATTTTTTTTTTTGCTTTTCTTTCTTTGCATTATGTTGACTCAACATATAAATGGCCAAGGTTGATTGGTGTTTGACATTTTCGTCAACGTTTTTGTAGAGACCTATATCATGGTCGGGTATTTGTGCAAGGTGGTACTTGAATCTATAAATGCCTCCACTACATTTTGCTTTGCAAAATTTACAAAGGAGCTTAGGGTCTCCAAGAATCTTGTCATAATAAGCCCAAGCAAAGTCCTTCTCCCTCGGAATTCTTGTTGTTTTAGACTTGTGTTTAAATTGCGGCTTCTATTTAGATATGGAGTTGTGCCTTCTATTTAATTTGGCTCCTATAACATACAATAAAAAATTAAAAAAAATGTTGTATATAATTTTGCAAAAAAGAGGGTTGGTTTTAAAGGATATGAGGTTTTGTTAAGGATCAAAGAGGAGTCTGTCTAGCAACACAAGCACATTTCGACCTAATATATCATTATGAACTTGAAACAAAATTAGGTATATATGAGGAAATGCTCTAAAGAAAATATTATCAACATATATTGCATTGTAATCTTGAATTTGCAAGTTTGTTTAGCATAAGACAATTGAACCAATACATCAATAACAAATTCTGGAAGAACAAAAATACCCAAAGTTGTGAATGCATGGTTAAAGCCTTTGAAGTCAGCAAGACATCGACCAAGGAAGGAATGCTTGATGACTTGGTCGATGGTTGGTATGAAACAATTTCTTAGTGAATTTTTTAAATCTATTTAAGCCCCATTTATAGGGTTGAAAAGTCATAACCAAAGGAATCCGTCAAACATTCAATTGCTAAATAGTGAAACTTGAAACTTGCCATTGAAAACGACAATGAAACTTCAATATCGTAATATATATATATTATTTAAGCCAAGTGCAAATGTACCTTGATTGTTGAATAGTGAAGCGGCTAAGCCTAAAGGTAACACACGCTGAAGGTGATGCACGACTGCTTGAGGATCAATATGGAGTATGGATAGAGCACACATTGGCAGCTACCCGATATGGAGTCTGGACTTAGGCTCACCTTGGAAGTTCCCCGATATTGAGTCTAGACTATGTAATAGTGAGTAGTGATTGATTATTGAAGGTCTCGACGTATGAGTTTTGGGCCTGATAAATTATAAATAAATTTTTGAATGATTGATGTTTAGTTTTTAGCAATGTGGCATACCTAAATTTGAAAAACTCGTGCTCGCTGAGTCAAGGCTGAAAATCAAATAAATTGGAATCAATCACAGAAATATGCTTTAATTGGCAAGTCTCAAGTCAAACTTGAATTGACCATGAGTTAAACTTGGTCAACGTGAGTTTGACTAGAAAATATCTAGATCGGATCGTTTGGAGAGCGAGCAGATTCTGATTCGTGATTAATCGTGATTGATCAACGAGTCTTTTTTTCACTACTTATAACTGAAATCTAAATTGAAAATAAGAGATCTTACAATTGAAACTAATTGTGAATTTTTTAAACCGAAATTGGCCCATTGGCATCGTTTCTATTTGTGGTTGGGCACGTCAACATAAGAGATTCATTTTAGATCAGGTTCATGGAGAGAATATTTTATGGAAGATGTTTCTTTTGTGTCGAGGAAGACATAGTAATATTTTTTACAGAAAGTGGGGTAATAGTCGACATGTAGCATCAAGCTCCACTCCTTTTAATCGAAAGTTCTGCATGCAAACCTTTGGTGTCACTTGCGCCGCAAAGCCTTCGATGTAGAGTGTAGAGTGAACACCTATCTCTGCATGACAAAAGCTACACATACCTTTTGACTTGGTTTTTTCACCTTTATTCCATTCTTTGTTTTGAGTCTGGGACAACAAGCTCCACATACTTTTTTTCCATACTTCTATGTGAGTGTAACTTTGCACATTTTCTTTGCTTCAACCAATAGAAAAAACATTTGTGAGCTTCTTTCAAGGCATGAATACATGCTTCAATCATGAAATTAGCAAAGTTTCTAAACCAAAAAATAACCATGGAGTTATTCTTTTCCATTTCAAATATGTTAAGATTCTATTGAGAGTTTTTTAGAGATAATTATTAATTGGCCTTCTACTTTTCCCTTTTCCTTAATATAAACTACATCTCTTATTACATTTCTAACCAAGAGATTTACATCAAATACTAGATCAAAGGACCAAAGACATTTCATAAATGCTTCCTTGTCCAGTAGAAGTATAGCTACCAAGGACATTTCATAAATGCTCTCCTTGGCCTTCCAAAGAGTTGGAATAACTACCAGGACTCTGTGAATGGAAGGGAGAAATTGTTGGATTGGGAATGACTGTGGTTGGATCTTATGCAAGAGGAGATCGGGAGGAGCACATGAGATGGTTCTTCATCCATGAATGATGATGAAGAAAATCTAGCCTCAGCAAGTAAGGCAAGGAAAGGGAAGGGGAAGGCTTCCCATTTCAAATCAAATTCTTCTCATGGAGGGAAGAAGAGTGACATGTCTAAAGTAATATGCTTTAATTGTCACAATATGGGACATTATTCGACTAATTTCCCATCAAGGAAGTCCAAGAAGGGATCCTCGGAAGGATCAGAAGGTGAGGTATTAGCCTTGTAGGTCGAAATGGACTTTATTATCATCGCATGCATGGTGTCATCGATGATGGGTTGTGTCTAGTATCTTGACATTGGAGCCTCATTCCACGTGACTGGTGATAAAAATTTATTCAGTGCCTTGGAGGAGAAAGACCTCAAGATGCGCATAGAGATGGGTGATGATGGAAGGTATAGTGTTTCAGAAGTGGGCACGGTTTCTTTTTAGAGGGAGCATGGAGCTCCTCTCACCTTGACAATTGTGATGTATGTGCCTGGACTGAAAAAGAACTTGGTATCGATCGTGATGTTGGAGGACAAAGGCTACAATGTTGTCTTCAGTAAAGGAAAGGCATTCCTAAGACACATAGCCACGGTCAGAGCAAGAGGATAGGGATTTGGGTGAAGAATCTCTATAAACTAGAGGTAGATGATTGTGCAACATTGAGTACAAAAGCATAATTAGTGCAAAGCCAAGACATTGGTGAGTTGTGGCATAGGTGATTGGGCCATTTGCAACATGGGGCTTTGAAGATAATGCAACAGATATCTACAGGACTTCCCAAAGGTAAACTTAAGAAAGTTGACACATACAAAGGTTCTACCATGGGAAAGTACACCAATTCTTCCTTTCATGATCGAGACAGTCTAGCAAAGGCTATATTAGAGCTAGTTCATACTGATTTGTGTGAACCATTCTCGATGGCATCCATAGTGAAGAAAAGGTATTATGTGATTTTCATTGATGACTATCCTCATAAATGTTGGGTTTATTTCATGCAGAAGAATGACCAAACCTTCACAAAGTTTTTGTAAGTTCAAAGCTTTGGTCGAGAAAGAGTCAGGGAAGAAGATTAAGGGCTTAAGAAGTGATAATGGTGGAGAATATGTCTCTCAAGAGTTTAAGGACTTTTGTGTAGCAGAAGGAATTAAATGAGAGTTCATGACACCTCATAACCCACAGCAAAATGGGGTGGTCGAGAGGAAGAACATAACTATTTTAGGGGTAGCACAGGCAGTGTTGCATGACCAAGGCCTACCACTTCACCTGTGGGCTAAGTCATGCAACACAATGGTCTATTTGTAGAATAGAAGCCCACATCACATACTTGGGATGAAGACACCAGAGGAATCTTTCTCTAGTAAGAGACCAGATGTGGGTCACTTCAGGATATTTGGCTTAGTGGTATATTTCCATGTCACAAAGGATGCATGGAAGAATATTGAGCCGACAGCAGAGTTGAGGATATTTGTGGGGTACACTAATACACCTCAAAACTATCGAGTGTAATTTCCTACCATTCAGAGGACAGTGATTCATAGAGATCTCAAGTTTGATGAGCAGAAGGCCATGCAAGTTTCCCTTGAGAGGGAGCTCCAAGTACAAGCTATGGAGGAATTGTTGGTTCCTAAGGAGGAGGAGCCTCAGACTGATGCGGATCAGCCACATGTAGAGGTTCCAGGAGTGGAGACATCCACTCAAGTAGAGTCTTCCAGAGATGGATAGAAGTGCACAACAAAAGCTAACAGATTGTTGGAGGATGCGAGAGAGAATGTGGGAGCACCATCTTCTTAGCGCAAATAGAGGAGGTCACTTGAGAGGTACACTGGATACATGGCCCTTTCTGGGAATGTGTTGAGACCAAGCCATATTCCTTTGAGGAAGTAATGCAACAGCCAATTTGGGTTGATGCTATGGTGGAGAAGTATGACTTCGTAGTTCATAACAGTGTTTGGGATGTGGTTCTGAGATCATAGAATAAGTATGTTGTGAGTTCCCATTGGCTTTACAAGGTAAAGCAAGTTGCTAAAGGTAGCGTGGAGAAGCATAAGGCAAGATTTGTGGCCCATGGCTTTTCATAGGTTGAGGGGATTGACTATGATGAGACTTTTGCTCCTGTCGCAAGGTACTCATCTATCAGATCTATGTTGGCACTATCAACACAAATGGGTTGGAAGATCCATCAGTTGGATGTGAAGACTACATTCCTCAATGGCCAAATTGAGGAAGAGGTGTACATAGAGCAGCTAGAAGGTTTTGAGACCTTCGATCATGAGTCGCATGTGTGCCGACTCAAGAGAGAATTGTACGGGCTGAAGCAAGCACCTCGTGCTTGGTACAGCAGGATAAAAAACTACTTCACTGGGTTGGGCTTCACAAAGAGTGAAGTGGATGCAAACCTGTACCACATCATGGTGAAAGGTAAGTTGTTAATCATCGTGCTTTATGTTAATGATCTCATATTGACTAGTGATGATCAGTTGACCGTGTCTTGCAAGGAGGACCTTGCAAGAGAATTCGAGATGAAAGACATGGGTCTCATGCATTACTTCCTTGGCATGGAAGTGTGGCAGAAGGATGGGGAGTTGTTTGTGTCTCAGGGCAAGTATGCCAATGAGATACTCAGGAGATTCCACATGGAGAAGTGCAAGCCCATAAATACTCCTCTAACAGGTAATCAGAGGAAGGAGGTTGCTACTTCAAGAGAAGTGGTAGAGGCTACTTTGTACAAGTAGCTTGTGGGTTCACTGATGTAATTAATGAACACACGACCATGTTTTTTCTATGGAGTGAACTAGCTGAGTCAAGCGATGGTTCAACTTAGCAAAATTTTTTGGAAGGTGGCAAAGCATGTATTGAGATACCTCAAAGGCACATCTCAGTATGGATTATGGTATAGACAGACAGAGGGAGTGAAGCTATAGGGCTTCACTGATGCAGATTAGGCAGGGAGTCCATGAGATCGGAAGAGTACATCAGGAGGGAGTTTCAACCTTGGGTCAGCAGCAGTTTCTTGGTACAACAGGAAACAGAGGTTGGTTTCACTTAGCTAGGCATAGGAAGAATACATGGCCGCAAGTCAGGCAGCATGTGAGGCCATCTAGATGTAGAAAATCCTAGTTTGTTTGTTTGATCAGAGGATGGATCCAACTGTGATCTACTGTGATAATCAGAGTTGTATCAAACTCCATGAGAATCCAGTATTTCATGGTAGGTCCAAGCACATTGACAGCTGGTATCATCATCTTAGAGACTGTGTAGCGAGGAGGATCATGTTGCTGCATTATATTTCGATAGAGGAGTAAGATGTTGACATTTGACAAAGGCATTTTCAAAGTGTAAATTCGAGTTCCATAGAGACAGGATCGGGGTGGTAGATAATCCCTTTCTTGTTGAGAGGGAGTGTTGAAATATGGCAACAATAATATTTCGATTTAATTTTTCCTTGAATTAAATTGTGAATTAAAATCAAATTTAGTCTTAACAACTACTTGGGAATAACTAATTAATTTATTTTAAATTAATTAGTTGGAGAAATTCAAGTTAGAAGTCTTTTTGAAGTCATGCAAGAGTTATCCCTTAAATTAATGAGATAATATCGAGTTATATTTGAGTTGTAATTAGTTAACTCAGTTTACTAAGTTAAGTCCAGTTAAATTAGTTCCAAACTATTTGAGGAACTAATAGTGAGTTCACAGTTAGTTGATGCATTAATGCACTCAACTAGTGCTACTCTAGTTAACCAAAGATTCCCTCATCAGAAACTCATGCATGTCTATTCTGAGAAAGACCCTGTTGAGATTAATGTTCAAGGACAGTGTACTATCAATTGCATGTGTTTTCTCATGGAGAAAACTCATGCATGCAGTCAAGGATTCATCTTAGAGGATTGCATAGTTTTGAAGGCTTTTTTTCCACTTGGTAATAGGCTAATCATCCACAAGGAACAACACAAGGAAATAGGAGCTTAGAGGGTAGAGAGGAAGGCTGGAGAGAAGCCAAGATTGACTGTGAACACCTGTGAGGATTGTACTGAGAGTTGGCTAGCTATGAGAGCTAAGGCTTTGTAAAATTCCTATGTATTTCCGCCATGTATGATAATACAATAGTGTGGGTTTTTTATCTGAGACTTTCACCAAAGTAATTTCATGTGTATTGTGCCATTGATTCTTCTTCTCCTGGTTATATTGTTCAGCTCAATCTTTAAGCTTCTACAAATTGATAGTAGAAGTATGTTATAGTATTCTGCTTTGATTTATATTGCATTATTGGATTAACCTATCACAGATCTTCTACACTTATTTGTTCATTTCAATTCATTTTGACACAGTTCTCCCTTATGTTTCTCTGGTAATCCTAGCTAACGCTTCCTTACATGCGCTGGCACATCTTGGCTACATGTCACCCTAGAACTCTAGAATTCCTTAGCATTTCCAAGCATTCCTTGTAACTCCTCCTTAAGACACTTGGAACTCACTAACACTCCATGCCACACACTCTTATTCCTTCATTTCAGTGCATTATGACCTAGTTCTCCCTTATTTTTCCCTTACACTCCCTAACACTCCTTGGCACACCATGGCACTTGTCACATCTTAGTAGGATTTCCTAGCACTCTATCATCTATTGGTACTGCTTATCATACATTGTCACTCCCTCCTTAGCACACCTATAACTTGTTAACACTCCCTATAACACATGCACATTCATTCATTTACATGTAATTGAAATGAGTCCTCCCTTGTGTTTCCTTGGCAATCCCTAGCATGTGTTGGCGCCACATCCTAGAACCTAGCACACATTGGCATGCCTTAGCACTTGGCATGTCTTGACATGCCTAACATTCCTTGGAACTTTATAACATGTGTTACCACTTCCTGAAATTCCCTACACACCTTGGCACTCCCTAGTTTTCATACCCTCATAGATAACCTTACTTTTTTTGTGACTTGGGAACCCAACCAAGCCATTGAAAAAATAGTGTTGTGCCTAGACCAAAGTCTCCCTTTGTCTCAAATTTCTTTTTCCATCCTCTTATCACAATCATATGCTTTCCTCCTACAAGTCCTAATATGAAATTCTCTTAACACACTTCGTCCATGGGACACCTAGAAGTCCTAATATGAAGTTCTCCTAACACACTTCATCCATGGGACACCTAGAATTCACTAATAGTCCCTATCATAATCTCTTATTCATTCATTTACATGCACTTTGACCTAGTTCTCCCTTATGATTCCCTGAAACTCCCAAACACTCCTTGACATGCATTGACACTACTTTGCATATGTCATCATGCCTTTTCATTCCTTAGCATGCCATGAACTCCTTAATTATCATTCCCTCATAACTACCCTTATTTTCTTTTAGACTTAGGAACCCAACCAAGTCTTGCCTCGACTACAACAACTTTACCAAGTTATGTTTACTACAACTATACTATGCCTTGTTCCCCTAATGGACTATAAATCATCTTAGGCTTTTCATGTCCAATATTAACTCATCCCACTTAAAAAGTTACCAAGTCAAGGATCACATCCAGTAGTGCCCATAAAACAACTAATCAACATAGTTTACATCTTCACATGCCATAAAATCTAGCACATATAACAATCCATTGACACTACATGGAACACATTATCATCCCCTGCATTCCTTGGAATGATTTTCCACTCCGTAATAGACCCTACCACTCCCTAACACCCTGACACTCTAGCATGCCTTGGCACTACCTAGCATATACCCTTGTCACTCCCTCAACACAATTGGAACTTGCTGACACTCCCTATCACACACTCTTAGCTATTCATTTCCATGCAATTTGAACTAGTTCTCCCTTGTGTTCTCATGGCACTCCCTAACACACATTGGCACACCCTACGACTTCACACGTCTTGGAATGTCGCCCTGAAACTCTATCATTCCTTGGAACTACCTAGCATATATTGTCACTCCCTCATTAGCACACCTAGAATTCATTGACAATCCCTGTCACGCATTCTTATTCATTCATTTCCATGCATTTGAAACTAGTGCTCCCTTGTTTTTCCCTGACACTCCATAACTCTCCCTAGCATGCATTGGCACACCTTAGTACCTAGCACATCTTGTCATGTTTCCCTAGCCTCTAGAATAGCTTAGCATTGTCTAGCATACCTTATCACTCCCTCCTTAGCACACCTTGAAATCACTAACACTTCCTGTCACAAACTCTTAATCATTCATTTGCATGCATTATTTTCGCCTAGTGCTCCCTTGTGTTTCCCTAACGCTCCCTAACACTTCCTAGCACTATTTGGCACACCTTGGCATCTAGCACATATTGGTTGCATGTCGCTCTAGCATGCTAGAATGAGTTAGCATTGCTTATCATACCATGTCACTCCCCTCTTACCACACCTGGAACTCATTGACACTCCCTGTCACACACTCTTATTCATTCATTTCCATTCATTTTTACCTAGTGCTCCATTATGTTTCCCTATCACTCACTAACACTTACCACACATTGGCACACCTAACTGCAATGAGTTTCACTAACAGTCAATCCAAAAACCCTTCCAGAGTCCAGCTAGTTACTTCCTCTTCATTGAGATATTAGGGTTAAGTTTATTGTATAGTGTTCAGTGTGAAAATATTACTAGGTGTTTTTATCACATAGAGTAATTATGATCTTCCCCATGTACACAAGGATAACTGAGAAGTGTTTCCCATAATCATGCAAGTGGAACTTCAACATTTCCATCAGGGTAAGCAAAAAATATTTATCATATTTACACAACACAAGGTGATAGGAAAATATTTACATTATATACGTGAATTTACTAAGATAAGGACCATTAGCATCATATCTACATATTTACCACAAGACGAGGGTCATTACAACTCCTTAAAAATAGCCATAAGGCCTTCCTCTTTTGCAGCTCCTTGACCACAAGGGTTTAATTGAAAAGCATAGTTCCTTTAAAGATTTGTAGGTTGAGGCAGCCACTTCAAGCCCTTGAACTTAAAGATAATCAAATATTTGCAATTTGTTATAATAATAAGTCCATTATGCACACTCCTCTTATTAGAGTTGGGTAGAGAGGGAGAGTACTTGATTGATGCCAACCTTGTAAATGAAAAAATTTGCCTACTCATTTGTTGGACATTCCACCACTAGTTGACACCACTAACACACACCAAAAGTCCAAGATACCCATAATATGTGCCCTACACCCAAGGGCTTTGACTAAACCTCCATAAAATGTACCTTCAACTTTAGATGTCCCAAAAACGTAATATCCCAACCCTAGCCTATTTGTTAGACTTTTGTAACTTTCTTGTTAACTAAAGTTTGTGTTTTAACTATTTAATCCACTTACCATATACTCTCTCTTGTTTCCACCCACCTAGTATACAAGAACACTTATGTTTTTAATACAACCAAGTTAAGAGGGCATGTTTCTTTCTTACACTTAAATGTTTTCAATACAATCAAGTTAAGATCATGTGTTTCCTTTTCAAATTCCAAAAGTATAACATGTCTATCTCTATAAGCTAACAACAAAATCATTGCATAAGAAAGGTAAGCTTAAAATTAAATTAAAATTAGATTATTATTATTATGATAAATACACCAAATATGGAAAAATTCTTTTCAAACACAACCATAAAAAAAAAGTGTTAGTTTATCAAATACAACTACAAACTTATTAAGCCAGCCTAGATCCATCTTAACTCAGATCTATCAAAAGCCGAGAGGGACCCAATCTCTCGATGTGAAAACCTCTTTTTTGTCGCTTGGTAGATGCAGGTTAAGATGGATCTAGGCTAGTTATATAATACTATATAATAGCTATATTTATATCTATGTGTCTCTTTCTTATTCCCTCTCTCTATCTCACCCCCCAAACATACACACTCTCTATCCATATCTATCTCTCTCTCCCTCCCTCTTCCTCTCCACTTTTCTCTCTTCCCTCTATCTCTCCTCTCTCCACCGCTCCCTTGTCACTCCCTCCCTCTCTCTACCTTTCTCCATCTATTTATTTCTTCTTCCTTCCTTCTCTCTCCCCCTCTAACTTCATCTCCCTCTCCTCTCTCTTATTCTTCTCTCTCCCTTTCTCTCTCACCTTCCTATGTCCCCCCCATCAC
>APFE030624786.1:67729-83088 GCA_000404065.3 Pinus taeda | reverse complement strand
AAAAATCAAATTCTAAACGGATGAAATTGAAAAGGAGGATGTTGTGGATTACCTGGAAGTGACGGCGCTCGATTCCGACAGTCTGATTTTCCGCAATGTCCATAGGAAGTTTCTTGCCAAAAGCCCTTTTTTCTACCTCAACGGTAAAATGGTAAAAATGACATGGTAAAAGGTCTTTTTATAGGTTTTTTTGGATAAATAAATATTAAATTTGTTTATTTTTCACCATGAAAGGTCATTTTCAATGTATTTTTTCCCATTTCAAACAGGTATGAGTAATGTGTCGCTTTTTGTGCAGGACGAAGGGATTTTTAGGAAAACTTGTCATTTTTCAAAAATCAAACATCAGAGTCATCTTTTAAGCCCTTTTCTGACTCCTAAAAACTGAAAAGATTGTCGAGCGTTTCTTTTACACTCGTTAAAACAGAATTAAAAGACGGTCCTCTTACAACCCTTTTCTGATAGAAAAACAAGAAAAGATTGCAGGATTTTTGTCGTTTCAAATTCGATATTGGAAATAAAACGACGTGTCCTTGATCGCTTTTTACTTTTCAGGTCAAAGACACTAACTATGAAAATATCCTTGATCGCAAGATCAAGCGGTTCTCCTAGGTATTATTTTATACCTTTTCGGGCTTAGGAGACACAAATTTACGAAAAAGTTCAATCTGGAGTCTTCTAAGTTTTTCAGACTCTCTAAATATGAAAAACGCCGAGTTTCTCCTATACTGGACTCGTTAAAATTTCACAGTAAAGGACCTGTTCTATTACAAACAGGAACGGACCACTCCTTCTTAGGGTTCACATCAAAACTAAGTTGGACTCATCCGAAGGATGAGCTTACAAACAAGCATATGTTATCCTCCTCAAGCTTGTAAAAAATAAAGAGGTACTTGCCAGAAATGGTGGGGGAAAAATGAGAAGAATGAGCCTATTTGATACCTTTTTGTCTCAAGAAAAACCTTACTACCACTCTTGAACACGACACTTATTCATTCACCTGGGTTGGGAAATCCTTTACCTCACAGTTGACCAAGATCATTTGACATCTTTAGCCGGGTTATGGGAGTCGACTTTGAGTCATTCGTCACCAAACCATCTGTTGTGTCGTTATGTGTTCAAGAGGTCTGAAACAAAACATTCAACCGCAAAATACCTATCATTCATTGTATCATCATTGAGTCAGTCCTTACAGCAACATTTCTTCAACTTGAACTATGATTTCGTGTTGTGGGCTTGCCTGCGACGAGTCGCTTTCTATCGACATCAGCACATTATCTAGAAAGTTGACTTAGAAATCGTCAGTACCTTGAGGTCTGCATGCATCAACGACAGGTTTCTCGCCTTCGACGTCAGTTTTCATCATTGACTTGCGATCGAAGGATTCCATGAAATGTTCGACACCGACTCATTCATTCACATCTCATGGATTGTGCTGGGTACTTTGAGAACCATTGACATTACTGGTGGTCTCTCTCACGCTTGTTAACAGTTTACGTCATTGACTGGTAATCAAAGTGGTTTCTACCATGTTCGACAACGACTCATTTATTCACATGGCTAGAATCGTACCAATTCGGGGAGTAGAAATGAAGACCCTGGATCTAGTTTCCACCATCCAGGCTGCGAGGAGTTTTGCATTCATTATATTGTAGACCAATCATAAATAGATGGCTGCGCCCATACTGTGTCTACATGAGTCTATGATTATGATGTATTATGAAATCATTCCTGTATCAGAGTAGTTAGTCCAATAGTTAAAGTTTTGATCTGAGTATGGGAATGCCTACCTCAGAGATGATATGATCTTATACATGTATTTTGTGTTGAAAATTGCAGGTTCTGACCGGGCTCTCCACAAGATGATCCTCGAAATGATAAAGTACTTCACCCTTCCTATATGATTTAACACCCTTATCTATTGCAGGCTTCGTACTTTAGGGGGCAATCTGTTACACTGAAATTTGTCACCATGACTATCTGCAGTTAATATGGCTCCATCAATAGTCATATTACCCTCCTTGTCAAGCCTCATACCTCTGCTCTTCATGTCAAACTTCAAAAAGAGAGAAAGTCACTTAAAAACATGTTTATCTCTGGGTAAGCAGGTTCTCTCTACCTTTCCTACGTGTACGCACTCCAAACACACTGTACCTGCGTACTTGTACGCTCTGTAAGCCAATGGATGGGTGCGTACCCCTGTAAAGGTCAAAAGGCACGAGTTTCATCTTAAAAAAGTTACTTGTGGTCACTTCTAGAGCCTTCTAGAAGAGTGTTTGACGTGTATTGAGCGCCTCCAGATGGTTCATGCATCTCTATGATAGAGGAACTTATCCCATCAAGAGAGGAGCTACCCCATCCAAAAGAGGGAGTATCCCATTGATGTTGGAACTGAATAACTTCCTCTAGAACACTATAAATACAGGCCTTGGGCCAGAGGAGGGGGAGGTTGAAAGTTGAACATTCCAAAAGGGTAAATGCTGCTGGAATTAGGACTTCCATTGTTGACTTGTGAGGAGAGATCACTATCCTTCCTTGTTGCCATATTGGGAGTGGGTGAGCTTGTCAAAGTAGAGGAAATCTCTTGTTGGACCCTGGGAGGAGCTTGCACAACACCAAGGCTCAGGTTGTAATGGTTCCTTTTTTGTTTCCTTAATACAAATAAGTCCATTCTTCTCAATGATTTGTTGTTAATGAATTATTTCATGTACTCCTTGGTCTATGTGATGAATATGCTTTGTTTTATGATGAATATTCAGGTGTTATGTAATCGTTTGCTTTGTTAGTGTATGCAGGTCTTAAAGTGAAGGAGGAGCTCATCTGGATCAGCAAGGCTGGACTGCTACAACAAGCGTTGGACCTAAGGTAAGATCGGAAAACACTTGGTTTCTCATAGAATAATGTATGTTTAGAGAAGGATTGCTCTTGTTTGGTTTGTTTGTCACTAGAGAGTCTTAGACTCCTGGGGAGGTTAGGTTTGTCCGCAAAAATAACTCTTTCCGCATGACAGGGCATACACACAAGTAGGCTACAAGAAGGAAAAACCTAACAATGTCATAAGAAAGTCCATGAAAATGGAAGAATCATTATAAACTAAGAAATTTGAGAGCTCTTTGTTGCTACTCTAGAACAACACTTTCAGTGGACATACAAAAACACAAAAAACAAGAAAGACAATGCATAAATAAAGTGCTTTTAAAACAATATGTTGATCCCTCTAATCCACAAAGCCTTAAAGGTGTTGAAAAAGATCTTGGCCTAAGAATAACATCTCAAACAATATTCCAACTAATCCTTGGTATGATGAAGAGTGAAAATTTTCTAAAAGATCCATTAAGAAGGAGACAAACAGTGAAAGTAGGAAAAATTATAAAGATCTGATAAAAACTATTTTTTTTTTTTTTTTAAATGTGACTTCAAGAAGGAATGAATTAATATCTTTGGGAAAGAACAAACCCAAATGATTCTAGCAGGACCTACAAAATAAAAAATAAAAAAAATAGATAATACCATATCAAATAAATATTGGTGAGAAAACACAAATCTCCTCTATGAGCAAAAACAAGAGAAAAGTAGCCCTCCCATAATTAGCACTACAACCCAATTATTTTCTTGTGGAGGATGTCAAGCACGGTATAAAAAAATTAGCAAATGGTAAAGCTCCAAACATTGATGGATTGCAAGAAGAATGTTTAAAATGGGGTTTTTGAGATCTAGCCCCCAATCATAAAAAGGATCTTCAACAACATCGCACAAGGCAATTTTCGAGTTGAATGAACAACTGATTTTGATATTCGTTTTTACAAAGGTTGAGTTTTGATATCTTTCTTTACAAAAGTAGAGTTTTGTTATCCCTCTTTACGAAAGTGGAGACATCAATAATCCCTCTAATTATCACACTATTATGGTCAATCCTCTTCTAGGAAAATTATTTAGGAGCATGATGGAACGTAGAATCAACAATTGGGTAGAACAAGAGGGTAAAAGAGCAAAAAGGAAAGTCGGTTTTAGGCTAAGGAAATGTACAACTGATCATTGCATTAAACGTAGGAACTTAATATAAAATGTATGGGACATCTAGTGCGGGGAAGGCTTTTGTCTCTTTTTTGATTTCAAAAAATATTTTGACACTATTCCTAGGGCTAAGCTTTGGAGGAGAATGGAAGAGCTTGGAATTCCAAGTGAATATAGAGCAGTTGTCCATAAAATTTATTAGAAAGTTAGTGCTAAAATTAGGGATGAGGAGGGATGTTCTAAATGATTTTGTAATGACATTGGGGTTGAGTAGGAGTCCCCCTCCCCCCCACTCTATTTGGTTTATATGTTGATAAGCTAAAAGACTGGTTAAGTAACACCCGTGGAGAGCGTATTCAACTAACGAGTTATGTGGTGAAATGACTTTTACATGATGACGATCTTATCCTCATGATCATGATTTGAGAGAACATTTGAAGGCCTTAGATATCTTTGCTCAAGAGGTTGGGATGCAAGTAAACACTAGAAAAACCAAAGTCACGATCTTCTCTTTGAAGCAGAAAAAGCAACAATTTAGCTTTATATTTGAAAGAAAATACTTGGAGATAGTGGAAGAGTACAAGTATCTATGAATTAATTTTCACAACAGGTTTAGTTGGGACGCATACAAAACTTAAAGGATTCAAAGGGATGGAGAGCTTCTTACCTTCTTCAAAATACATGCAGGAAATCATAATTATGGGATTGGAAAGTTAATAATTCAAAAGCACTTAATCATTAGTAACCTCAAATGCAAGTCAATGTCCCATATGAGATCCTGCTAATTGAAGCTAGTATGTTCTCAATGGAAGCTTCAAAAATCATTCGTTTGTTAAGTTATTTAAAAAAGGTTGAAAGCATGATTGAGCATTGTTGGCCTAAGATGATTTTTGTAGAGGAACTAAAGCGTAGGAAGAAAACTTGGAAGAAGAAAAATGACAAGTGGATGGGGAAATGGGGAATTAATTTGCAAGATTATCCTAATTCTAAAGAGGAGATAAAATTGGATGCTTGAAAAATTCAGGACTACCATGTAAGAAAAACAAGTTCGAAAAAAAAAATGTTATGTGACTAGATCACAAAACATAAGAAAAGATAGATCAGGTGACTTGAAAATAAGCCTCCTAGAGGGGTCAACCTTCTTTTACATCACATAAATGAAGAACTATTGGAGGACACAAATGATTATGCCTCCTTTGTATATATAGGATTATAAAGGGTCACAATATATTCTGGGCCTACATAACAATAATAATGTAAGGGAACAACAATAACATTAGTGGGCTTCCATGGGGCACAAAAATAGCAATATGGAGACTACATGGGGTACAACAATAATAATATCGGGATACACTAGTATTATAGGGACCTAACACACCCCTCTCCTTCAAAAAAGTGTTGTCCTCAACGCTTGAGTAGCTCTAGATTCTTCTATATAAAATTCCCATCCTCCCATGTGGAATATTTAGTCGGTATGTTCTTCCACTTAATGAGATACTCTAAAATTGATTAATTTCATAGTTATTGAGTTCTTGTTTCCATGACCACTTTAGGATCCAACATGATTTTTCCTTCCTTATTAAGTTCTGGTAATATTGTTTGAACTCAGAGCTTGTCACCTATAACCTTCTTTAAGCATGAAACATGGAAAATTAGGTGTACTTGGGAAGATAAAGGCAAATTCAATTTGTATGCCATAGTAATAGATATTTACAACACGCTCGCTCCTTTAATGCTTTACTCGACAACTTTTCTATGGCCTCAGGAGCCCTCATCAACAAAGTTAAATCCCAGATATTCTTTTTCAATACTTCGCCCACTACACAAAGAGCTATAGCGTGCATTTTAGGTTTCTCCATAGCGTCCCTGCCTTCTAAGTATTTAGCAGCTCCTCTAATTGCTTCAGCTCTCAAGCACTCCTCTTGGACCAACCTGTTAGAAAAACTGGAGGCCAGATTATTCCTTTGGACTCATAGAGCCCTTAATATGGCTAGCAGGACTGTGCTAATCAAAGCAGTGCTTCAATCCATGCCGCTCTACTTGTTCTCTATTATGGCAGCACCGAAATGGGTGCTTAAAGCTATCAAACAGCTACAACATAATTTCCTCTGGGGAAGTTCAAGACCAAATCGAAAATGGGCTTTGGTCAAATGGGAGAAGGCTTGTCTTCCTAAAAACGCAGGAGGCATTGGATTAAGAGATCCAGAACACAACAACATGATAATGGGAGCAAAAATATGGTGGAAGTGGCTATCAAATCCAAGCATACCGTGGGCTACCCTATGGACAGCGAAATACGCTAGAAACCTGCCCTTAGAGGAGCGAATTAGAATGTTAGAAGTCAGTAAAGGCTCGGTTATATGGAACTCAGCCATTAAACACAGGTATATAATTCAAAAGCATAGTTTTTGGGAGGTGAAAGATGGCCTTACAGCAAGGTTCTGGGAAGACTCATGGCAGTAGCTCCCAAACCTCAAAAGCATCATACAGGGCATACCAGATAGAGATATAAACCAGCTGGATAAGGTAAGTCAATACTGGAGAGTACATAATGAACAAGAACCCCGGGAATGGAAAGAAGTGAGCAATATCCTATCATCCAGTGCGGAGCAAATCCAACTCTCTTTATCAGCATAACTTCAAAAACGAAAAATTTTAAAGTTGGCAGGCATGGATACGCTAAGGTGGGGATATGAAGAAAAGGGTAATTTCACAACTAAAGAGGCTTACAACATTATTATAAAGGACCGAGTTATCAAAGACAAATTATGGGACAAAATATGGACTCCTCCCATCTGGCCGACGGTTTCCACCTTTCTATGTCTTTTGTCACACAATAAAATTCTCACCTGGGACAATCTCAGGAAAAGGAACTTCGCTGGTCCATCAATATGTCTAAATTGCAAACAGGAAGAGGAGACGGCTCTACATCTTATGCAAACTTGCCCGCTAGGAAGACAACTTTGGGAAAAAGTCACATTCAGATGTCGGAAGGAAGGAAGAGTGATGGGGGATATTAAAAGCACCTTGCGCAACTGGGCCCAAAAGACTTATCAAAGCAGCGTATTAAATACTCTTTGGAAAATTATACTAGGACTACTGATGTGGAATATATGGAAGGAGAGAAACAAATGGATTTTTAAAAATCAAGCAATGACAATGGAGCAGATATGGAAAATGATGCACCAAAACACCCAAGAAACTCTTTCCATTAAAGGTTGGTCCCAAGAGGACTTTCCTTCCACTACACAGGAACAAGCTATATGGAACAACTGGCAGATCCAATTACAGAGGCCAAATTCTTCAAAAGAAAACTCATCTAGGCATCAAGAATCCTCTACCTGCTGGACTCCGCCGCCCATCAATGTATTCCAACTCAACTTTGATGGGGCGTCGAAAGGGAATCCTGGAAGTACGGGATATGGGGGAGTAATAAGAAATCATCAGGGTCACCCTCTCGTCACCTTCTTTGGCTCAATTGGTTGGAACACAAATAATGCAACAGAACTGGAAGGACTATGGAGAGGGCTCAATATAGCGCAGGCTCAAAATCTCATTCCTCTTATAGTGGAAGGGGACTCTCAAATCATTATCAATATGGCCTCAAAGCTACAACAGGGTTCAGCAGTACATAAGGTGAGCAGCAGCTGGAGAATGGCCACTCGACTTGAACTTCTTCAACAATGGCTCAGCAGTAATCAAGCCATCTCCTTCAAGCATATCAGAAGAGAAGGGAACAAGCTGGCGGATTTTCTCGCTAATATAGGAGTGGACAGGGGAAAGGAATTCTTTGAAGGGCCACTACATGGCATAGCTTCGGAGACAGAACTTTCCACCTTTCAATCTATATTAACAAGAGATATGCAGGCAAAGGAAGAATCCCACCCGGATGTGGGTGATCTTAATTAGTGTTAAATGATAGTTATGAAGCCGCCACGCGTAGCAGGAAGGTGGACAAGAGCGAGCCCAAATCTATTTACCGGCGCGAGGTGAAAGGCCTTCAATGCCATTTAATTCAGATGCAGTCCCAAGGTACACAGCTGGGAGATATTCAGATGACGAGCCAGGTTCCGATGGCATTCACTCTGGTCATTTTATGGTTGCTTGATCCAAGCCTGCTCTCAGGGGAAGTGGCAGTCTCTGGCTTGTATGCACTTAAGGATTGTTGCAGGGGTTGTCTATGGTCGTCTTGCATTCGGGATAAGTTTCCTTATCCTCGGGCGAAGCCGCCTTGGCATTCCTATCGATTGCTTGAATCAGTCGCTAAGGGATCCAATTCTGACTTCATCTTTTGGGTTTGGCTTCTCAGACCTATCTGGGGTTCTTTTTTTGTTTCCATACCTGATGTAGTTGTCTGGGTTGAGAGCTGGGCTCACACGGCGGAGGATAAGCAGTGTCAGGTCGTCGAGTCTTTTGCTGGTGGGTTCAGAGGTTCTGTCTTGCCCTTTTCTGTCTGGTCTTCATTCTGGTTTCCAACTAGCTTTCAGTCTTCGTCTTATCACCCCCTGTCTTCAGGCTTGTTTGTCACGCAGCAGCATAAGCATATGGCTCCTCGTCTAAGGGGAATTCCCAGACGTGGGTGCAATGCGGGTATCCGGGGAGGGTCGAGAGGACGAGGCAGCCCTGCTCCTCGTCGCATATCACCGCTAGCCATAGCCTCGCCTTCCTCGCAGACCTCTGAGGAGTCTGGCCCTTCAATCAATAATTTGGTGCAATCAGCCAGATTCAAATTCAAAAGCAGGTTAAACAAACCGCTAATATCAGCTTTGGTTACGGTCATCTTCTCGGAGGAAGATGAGGAGCTCGTCAGCCCGAAGGAAGCTTCAAAGGAACAATCGCCTTCCACAATGGTCAGTTCGTCGCAGAGCCGTCTGGAGGAAAATATCCCTAATGCTCCTTCAGAGGGGAGAGAAGAGGACACGCAGGGTATGGAAAAAACTCAGTGGGCCTCCTCTCAGGATAACATTATGGAAGGTGAGCCAGATAACACTTATGAAAATGTGTTGTATCTCAAGCTCGCTCCGGGAGCAAATCTGATGGAGGTCGAAGATGGCGTGATGGTTACTTGGGAGCGCGCCCTGGACAAGGACAATGAACAGGGTTCTGGGGAACCCAAGTAAGTGTCAGTTCAGTGCTTGCAGCATCAGGGTAGCTACTCTGTTTTGGTTTTTCAATTTTCTTGGTTTAGTTTCAGTATGTTTGGCAACGAAATGTTTATAGATTTTGCTAATTTGGCTAAAGCCCATCTATCAGTCATGTTCTCCTCTTTTTAATCTAGCTATTAGCCTAATTTTCAGTCCTGTAAGGTCTCTTTCTGGTCCATCTTGGTCTGTTCTAGTTCTTTAGGCAATATTCAACGGTCTTCAAAGCAGAAGGAATAGCCAATTTTGTAAAGATTTCTTGACAGAGAGTTAGATACGGCACTCTCAGAGGTTTAATCCTCTTTGTACATATTTTTTTGTTTTTTAATATATCAGTAGCATAGTCTTTACTTTAAAAAAAAATAAATAGATATTTACAACACCTTGTAAGGACCATAGTACTTGGGTGATCATTTATTATCCTTCTTAGCTTGCTCGAGGGACATTTGTTTATATGTTTGTAGCCATAAAAGTAACCAAGTGCCTATGTCAAAACTTCTTTCACTACAATGTTGATTTGTTTGTTGTTTCATTTGATTTTGTTCCAGAGTCTGGTTATCCTTTAAGATATGAGAACTTGTTGTTTATGCTTGATGTGATCTTCCATTGCCTGAACCTTAGGATTTTCTCTTAAAGACATTGTGATGGACGGTGGATGATATCCATAAAGTATCATAAATGGGGTAATCTTTGCTATGTATGGAAGGAAGTGTTCTACCACCATTATTCCATAGGTAACTGCTTGACCCAAATGTTTGTTTATTAGATACAAAGAAAAAAATATATCCTTCCAAAAAATTGTTCACCATCTCAGTTTTCTCGTCAGATTGAGGATGATAAGATGAGATATGAACAAATTGAGTACCAATAAAACAAAATATTTATGTCCAAAAATTTCCAGTGAACATGGGATATTTGTGATTGACAATTATCTTTGGGTTTCCATGTAGCTTTTGAACTATTTCCATAAATTTTGTTGCATCTGTATTGGATTTGAATGGATGAGATAGTGCACAAAAGTGTGCATACTTGGTATGTCTATCGAATACCACCATGATGACACTCTTTCCTTCATACTTGGGTAAACCTATGATAAAATCCATTGAGACCTCCTCCCAACATTGACGTGGAATGACTAAACATTGCAACAAACCTGGGGTCTTAGTTGTCTCAACTTTATTTTGTTGGAAAACCAATCATTCTGCCACAAACTTCTGAATATTAGATTTAAGGCCATCCCAAAAAATTCCTTCTTGAACCTATGGCAAGTTTTTAAAAATACCAAGCGCCCTCCTAAAGAAGAGGTGTGCAATTCCAAAAGAATTTTTTTTTGGAGTTGGAAGTTCTTACATAGATATAAGTGATCTTTGTACCAGAGTGTATCATTTTTCTAGATAAATGTATAAGATGTACTAAGATATTGCTGCAACTTTTGAATGAGTGTCCACACCTCTTCATCATTCTTCCATTCATATCTTACTTCATTTATCTAATCAAATTGGATAATACAAATCGGACATAGTCAATCTTCCACATGCTCATCCATTCTTAAGAGTGCATCTACAACAACATTTTTCTTCCCTTTTTTGTAGATGATACTAAAATCATAACCCAACATCTTTGTGACCGATTTTTCTTGCTCTTCTAAATATAATATTTGTTCCAAAATGTATTTAAGGCTATCATGGTATGTTTTTACCTAGAAGTGTCTTCCAATTAGGTAAGGGTGTCTTTGCTGCAAGGCATGTAGTATTTCCAACATTTCCTTCTCATAACTAGGTTTGTGTAAATGTGTTCCCTTCATTGGATGACTTTCAAAAGAAATGGGTCTTCCTTCTTGTATTTAAAAAACGCTAATTCCATTTCATAAGGCTTTATATTCCATAATAAAGGGTTTTGTGAATTCTAGTGTAGCTAAGACCAAAGCTTGTAACATTGTTTTTTAAGATGTTCAAAGGTCTTAGTTTCTTCTGAAGTCCAAAAAAATGCATCTTTCTTAAGTAATGTTGTTAGAGGTGTTGTTATTTTCCCATAATTCTTAACAAACTTGCGATAATACCTTGTCAACTTGAGAAATAATAAAATATGTTTTAGGGTTGGGGGGATTTTCCATTCCTTGATGGCTTTAATTTTGTCAAGGTCTACCTTAAGACCTTCATGAGATACAATATGACCCAAATATTCCACCTCTTGTACCCCAAAGAAACATTTGGAGGATTTTGCATATAATTGTTTCTCCTCAAATAGTTTAAGCACCTTGTCAACATGTTGACCATGATATTTACAAGGCTTGTTATAGATTAGTATATAATCAAGAAATACTAACACAAATTTTCTAAGAAAGGGTTTGAAAGTGGAATTCATCAAACCTTGAAATATCGAAGGTGCATTAGTAAGGCCAAAATTCATGACCAAAGATTCATAATGACCTTCATGAGTTTTGAACATTGTTTTTGGAATGTCTTTTATCTTCAGTCTAATTTGTTGATATCCAAAATGAAGATCCATATTAGTGAAGTAAATTTCTCCATGTAATTCATCCAAAAATTCATCAATAAATGGAATGGGAAATTTATCTTTAATACTGAGCTTATTGATCTCTATATAATATGTACACATGCACCATGATCCATCCTTCTTGTGCACCAATATTATTGGTGAAGAGAAAGAACTTTGGATAGGTTGAATTATACCTACCTCTAGCATTTTTGTAACCATACATTCAAGATCACTCTTTTGGTGTAGGGATATTTGTAAGGCCTGATGTTAGGAGGAACACTTCCTGGAATGAAGTGAATAACATGATCATGATCACAAATGGGTGGGAGACCTTTGGGAGTCTCATATACCTTGGAATTATTGTCCATGACTGTTTAGATACCTGGAGAAATAAATGATTTTGATGTTTTAACTTCTAGCGAACATAATTGTGCAATTATGCATTGTTGTTATTTCTTCAAAAGATTTGTCATGTCATTAGAGCTTATTATATTCCTTGATTTCCCTGTGATACCCTTTAATTCAATTTCCTTTCCTTCCCAGAAATTTTTCAAGAAAAGTTCTTGAAAATTAAAAGTTATCGTCCCCAAATATTATAACAATTGGACTCCTAAAACAACATCAACACCACTCATTTGAACGTAAATATTTGGACTATTCAATGCATATTCCCCCATGGTTAGCTTGATATTATGTTACTTCCCTAAGAAATTAATAGTTCCTCCATTTGAAACCATCACTTGATAATCTTGTGTTGGATATAAAAAGTTATGCAATTCCTTGGCTATCTTGCAACGAATAAATTTATGGGTACTACCTGAATCAATCAACATTATTACCTTTTTATTCTTGATATATCCTTCTATCTTAAGATTTTGAGAAGTGGTAATTTCTTCCAATGCATTACAAGATATGTTCGGATTCATTTCTTCTTTCTCTAAGGTTTATTTCTGGTTTATATCCTCTTCTTTTGTTCCTTATGTTCCTCCTCTTTACAATCTATGTAAAATAATTTCTTCTCAACACACTTATGACCTTTAGTGTATTTTCTATCACAACTATAACAAAGCCCTTCTGCACTTTTATCCTTCATTTTTTGTGGTGTCAACCTTGTAGCTTGTGGGATGCTAGAAGAAACAACACTTCCATCTTTATAATTATGGGTGGTAGACTTCCTTGTTGCCATAATTTTTCTTTCAACTTTTCTTGGCACCGTGAATGCAATTTCCAATAAATTTGGTTCCCAAAGGCGAACCTCATGTTGAATGTTATCCTTTAAAGTCGCTACGAATACATCAATCATATGCTCCTATGGAATATCAACTACCTTGATTTTCAATCTTTTTAATTCCTCAATGTGCTCCGCCATTAAACCATCACTAAGGGAGTTTTGAGCTCTAAAATTGGCCTCCTAAGGAAATTATAAAATAATATTGGAAATAATAAAATAAGATTAGATTACATCATCAAATTTTAGAGGGAAAAAAGGAAAAAATGTTTTTCTACTCGTATTTTCAACTTATCTCCTGATGGGTTTACTCAAATTTTGAGTGAAAAAACTCATTGGATGCATAATTTGATTCCTTGTCTAGGGAGTACCCATGTTGCATACTTCCGACGGACCCTGCTACATGAAAAATGAGAAATACATGAAAAATGTTATTGCAATCATGTTTTTTCATGTATTTCTCATTTTTCATGTAGTAGGGTCCATAAAAAAATATGCAACATGGGTACTCTTTGGATGAGGAATTAAAATTTGCATCCAATGAGTGCTCTTGCTTGAAATTTGAGTAAAACCATAGGGAGATAAGTTGAAAATAGGAGTTGAAAAAGTAGTTTTATTATTTTATTATTTTTTAATCTTTCTACTTTTTTACTCCAAAAATGGTGAATCATCCCCCATGGTTGACATCATCATCTTTAATCCTATTGGTTCTTATCAAGTTTATTTTGGCTATACATTTTTCTTTGGAGTCCCATTTTAGACCTCAAAATTCCCCTAATGTTTATTTGAGATTTATCAATTGGCTAAAGTAGGTTTTTCTCTTTGTATCCTCATAATGTGCTACTAATTTCTCCATAAAAATTGTCCATGTGATAATTGGTTTATTAGAAGAAATCAATCGATACCACACAAAGTGATTGGGTTTTAAATATAAAGATGAAATGTGTACCTTTTGTGTGTGTGGCACATCACGTAGATCAAAGAATTGCTCCATCTGTAGTATCCATGTTATTGAATCCTTGCCATCAAACTTCCTCATATAGATATTTAGAATTTGTGGGTCTTCAACCCAAAGTTAATTATAGAATTTTTGAGGTCTAAAATGGGCCTCCTATGGAATATTATAAAATAATAGTGGAAATAATAAAACAAGATAAGATTACATCATCAAATTTTAGAGGGAAAAAACCAAAAACAAAAAATTCAACTCGTATTTTAAAATTATCTTTGTATAGTTTTACTCAAATTTCAAGTGAGATAACTTGTTGAATGCATTATTTAATTCCTCATCTAAGGAGTACCCATGTTGCATAATTTTGATGGACCCTGCTACACATAAAATGAGAAATACATGAAAAACGCAATTGCAATAATGTTTTTAATGTTTTTTCTCATTTTTTGTGTAGCAGGGTCCATCAAAAGTATGCAACATGGGTAATCCTTAGATGAAGAATTAAATTCTGCATCCAATGAGTGCTCCCACTCGAAATTTGAGTAAAATCATAGGGAGATGAGTTGAAAATATGAGTCAATTTTTTTTGTTTCCAATACTTGTTTACTCCAAATTTGGTGAATCACCCCCCATGGTTGACATCATCATCTTGAATCATATTGGTTCTCATAAAGTTGATTTTGGTTGTACATTTTTGTTTTGAGGCCCATATTAGACCTCAAAATTTCTCTTATGAGATTCACTAAAATCACATTTATCATGTTGCATTTGTTTTCATCATGAGTTGCATGACAATCCTTATCTCCAAACCTTATGTTATCCCAAAACCAGTCCTGATGGCTGCTAATCAGTAAGACCTCATGTAACTATTTTAGACCAGACTTTTAGTTAGGGATTAGCCTCCCTAACCTGAGAGGGCTCTCTCAAAAACAAAGCCAAGGCATGTAATGTTTAGACATTCAAGACATTCATCAAATAACCATCAACTCATAAGTACACACAGGAAGTCTGAGTACTAGGTGAATTTAGAGTGATTGTGCACTTAAAGAGCAGTAAAACATGAAGGACAAGAACCTCAACTTATAAGTATACACAGGAAGTCTGAGCACTAGGTGAATTCAGAGTGATTGCATACTTATAAAGCTGTAAAACTTACATTTGGTAAGACATAACCACAAACATCTTGAGCATTTTAACAAAGTATGAATCTTGGGAAGAATAAACAGTCTTTCTATTACTGTAAAAAAAAAACTTTATACACAGGCCAATATAACTCTGTTTTTGCATAAATATCCAACCTTGATTACATAGAAGATTTAGCTATATATAGCAACACAATTCTAACTACTTAGAGCTTCCTCCTCCAGCATGAGGGGAGCTCGATGACTAACATTTACTAACCTTATCTATCTTAACAGACTCATTAAATCTACTAAGCATGAACTGTAACTACATAAGAGTTCTAATCAAACTTAAACTCTAATTTATTCTCCTCGTATTCTGATTCCTTTCCAGGTCTTCAACA